>VUQS01076845.1:13507-38772 GCA_015108495.1 Heterochromis multidens
GTGGTTTCTGGAAGTATTCCTGGGCCCATTTAGTAATGTCATTGACACAATCATGCCGATGAGTGATTCAGTGTCGTCTGAGGGCCCGAAGACGACAGTGGATCACTCATCGGCATGATTGTGTCAATGACATTACTAAATGGGCCCAGGAATACTTCCAGAACCCACTGTCGGTTAACACAATCCACCGTGCCATCTGCAGATGCCAACTATGTTCTGTTGTGAATAAAATATTGGCTCATGTGATTTGGAAGTCCTTTGGTTTTCATTTTGTTCAAATTTAAAGAACGTCCCAACTTTTCCGGAATTCGGGTTGTAATATAAACTTAGATGCATTACAGAAATGTTCTGTGATATGTCACATTGCATGAAAATGGTGCTTTAAAAGCAGAGCTATCACCAACAGCAAAAACAAAGGGCTTTCTATTAGTCAGATGACATGTGAGTATTGAAAAGGTTACTCCATCTGACCTTCTGATCACATTTGTGAAGTAAATGTTTGAAAGAGGCTTGCCATAAAGCAAGACATGTTTTACTGTGTGTATGTATGTGCTTTGACAACATCACAACACCATGTCAATGAAGCTTCACTGAACTAAAGGATATGTTAAACTGAGTGGCAGATTTAATATCCTCTCACAATAAGTACTGTTTGAATACCATAGTATCTTAGCAACAAGGTGAGTCACTCGCATTGTTAATGTTCAAGAAAGTCACGCAACTATTAGTGCCAAAGAGAACAAGTTTTAACTTTGTTACAGAAACAATATCGTAGGTGCGTACTGTACTTTTGTTTTCTGACAGCAGGCTTTTGCCTTCAGTAGATTGTTGCTGCAGGGTAGAGTACAGTGAATGATTACATCTGTTTTCATATCACTGTAGGCAGATAACAACATGTTGGGGTACATACACCTTAAAAGGGATGTAACAGGACTGTGGTGCAGGTACAGTGTAGTCTCACCGAGTCCAAGCTGTGCTGCCTCAGGATATAAGCAATACATCAAAGTGAGAAATTTTCTAAAGTCCATCAGGGTGTCTCTGCCTTGGGATAGTAGGTCAGATCAGATTAGCTTCCAGTTCAGTTGACTATTAATAGACAACTGTAGATAAGACTTGTTGTCACTTGCATATAGTCTTAAGTCGAGGAAAAGAATCACCAAGTGTTTTCTGCCTTATATAGGCTGATATAAATGTTTTAGCGAGAGGTTTACCATCCAACATGATAGCTAGCATAAATGCATACTTTCTCAAAACGTTTATGTTCATGTTGGTGTTTTCTTTGATAATACTGACTGCAGTTATGCCCTTTCTTTAACCACCTTTTAACCGCTTTAACATTATAGATAATATCACAGAAAAAAATATCTATGACCATGGTATTGGCTTTAATAGGCTGGATAGTGTTTTAACATTGCTAACACTATCGATGACTCAAGATGATATTAGGCTGATTTCAACTGCACTGGAACTAAGGACTACATCATTTTTGGAAAGTCAATGTTTTCCAGGCGAGTCTCCAGGCTTCCCAAGTTAGAAATTTGGCATGAAAAACTACTTGTGTGTTTATAGCAGCAGAGTCCTGACACTTGAATTAACTAAATATGATTCAGACATCAATACTTCTCTTGGGAATTTTCCAGTTTTGGCCACCTTTCATTTTTAGGTTCTGCTTCTGTGACAAAAAGTCTGACAAACATACTTCTCTGTCATTGTGTCTGTATTTAGGCATTGTGGCAAGTAGCACTGCCACAATAGGGTCAAACTAGAAATGACAACATTGCCCTCTATAATTTTCATCCAGAATATTGTTATTGAAAAAAAGACACCTTCCATCATTAGCCACACTGCAGCCATTTTTTTGGTGTTTTGGCACTGACATAGTAAACAATAAATCGAACAATGCTTGTATACGAACTTTTGCTAATTAGCACTAACCACGAGTACAGCTGAGAATGATGGGAATGACCTTTTGTCATAAATTAACAATTCTGATTCCAAATCTTGTCATGATTATGGCTCCAAATAAAATTATGGCTCCTGAGGAGGACATGGATAGCTGTATCATATTTTGTTAATTAATACAATAGTTAAGCATATCATTCTCACTTTGGTTTTAGAGGAGATTCCCCTAATTATTTGGATTCATCATCTGGAAGAAATAAATGTCTGTGTTGAGCTATTTTACTATATAAGCCAAATTTTTACAAGCCATAACTCTCTGGTAATGCTAGCAATAAAGCAAGGGCATCAACAAGGGTGTTAGGATTTATCTTCTCATTCATTCATGGCAGCCTACTCAGTAATTAGCAGGATGATTCAGCAGACCCCAAGATGCCAGCCTCAAGGCTATGTCTAAGGAGAAGTCGGAAGATCATCAAAGATACCTGGATTTATTTTCTGGAAACTATAAAAGTCTCTACAAAATGTCTTGGTACTCATTCCAGTTAGGATATTTCTGATGGGTTTAAGCATTTAGAATAACCAGCCAATCCACTGACAGAGTCCTTGGAGCAATGTTGCTAGCATGACTAAAATCATGACAGAATTTAACTTCAGACTCAAATTTATGTTGTCAGGCCCAAACACTGCTTTGGCTAAATGACTTTTGCAGACTTTTGTTGCCCCATTTTGTTATGCAGGGTTATGTCATCTGATTGTTGGGGTTTTTCTGTATTATTGTAGGGTCTTTACCTTACAATATAAAGCGCCTTGAGGCGACTATTGTTGTGATTTGGCGCTATATAAATAAAATTGAATTGAATTGAATTGAATTGAATTTTTTCTCATGTACTGTAAAAGTTTTGATAAAGGTATGCAGTGTGTCATTGACTGACCTTTTAATGAGGTCTTCCAGACCACTCCTCATCTTCTCCATCTCTCCCAGACTGTCCTGAGAAGATCTGCTGTCACCCTCCAGCTTCCTCCTGCTCTTCTCCACCTCAGCACGCTGATGGCGCTCCTGTTCCAGCTGGTACTCCAACTGAGCATGAGGAAAGTTACAGGATGGATAGGAAATACAATCCCTTTGTGGAAACTATACTTTCTAATAGGGTTCAACAGACATTTTGAAGGCTAAAAGTTTTGAAGGCTAAAACTGGCACCAATATTTTGTTGAATGTAATTACAAATAGTGAAATACTTTGTGCCACTTATTAATATCTTTTATAATCATCATTTATTACATTTGACAATTTTTACGTGTGAAATTACATGTTTCAGTGTTTCCCCACTTCTGCCAAGCTGTATTGGCTAACAAGGTTACAATTAAGTTAAATAACCATGAGTTTCCATTCCTCATTTTACTGTTGAAAAGTTGGTTCATGAGCTTAATATTACTTTTAATGTGTGCAACATGTGTGTTTCTGTTGGATGGAAATATTAGACCAACATAATGACCTTATATTTAAAATAAGTTATGAAGTAGTCTATAGTTAATCTCTAGTATAGTTAATCTCATATAACTTAAGATAGTTTAATCAGTTGGCCGTAGGTGTGAATGTGAGTGTGACTGATTGTCTGTCTCTCTGTGTTAGACAAGTTCTGAGCATCAAAATGGGGAAGAAACTTACTCTGAAAGTGGCATGGTTATTAGTGTCAGGTTATTAAAGAAACTGCTGATCTACTTTGATTTTCCCACACAACCAACTCTGGGGTTTACAGAGAATGGTGTGAGACCAGAGAAAATATCCTGTTAGCAGCAGTTCTCTGAATGAAAATGCCTTGTTCATGTCAGAGGTCAGAGGAGAATGGCTAGGCTGCATTTAGCTGATAGGAAGGCAACAGTGACTCAAATAACCACTCATTACAACCAAGGTATGAAGAAGAGCATCTCGAAATGCACAACACATTGAACCTTGATGCAGATGGGTTACAGTGGCAGAAGACCATACCAGGTGCCACTCCTGTCAGCTAAGAACCAGAAACTGAGAATATAATTCACACAGGCTCACCAAAATATCCTCATGGTGGTGCACTTGACAAATCTGCAGTAACTGTGTCAATATAAACCAAAATTTCCACCTTGTTGACTCCATGCCATGAACCATGAGGGCAATTCTGAAGGTAAAAAGGGATCCCAGTGCTAGCAAGGTGTACTTAACGCACTGGCTGATGAGTGTATAATTTTCCATCCAGCACCAAATGACAGACATCCAAAACTAGCGGCTAGCTGTTGAGAATTTAGTAATAAAGAGCCAGTTACAAAGGGAATGGTTGGTCAGGGCTTCATCCTGTAGTAATATAATCATCCAAAACTTTCAAAGAAATAAACCAGATGTTTTTTTAAATGATGGAAGAGCAGCCTAGTCTACAATGACACCGAGGTGAGCAGATTTGGGATGAACTGGACAGAACAGTTATGTACTTTAATTTCAAAGCGCACTGAAATATAACACATTGCAAGTTTTAGAAATAACAGATTAAATGTTAAAAAAAAAACATTTTCACCAGTTGTGTAGCGTATATGGTATGAACAATATTGTACATTTAGAGAATATGTACATACATCTTCGGTTTGCATCTGCAGCTTGGTTTTCTCTTTGGTCAGCAGGTTGACTTTCTCCTCTTCACTCTGCAGGTCCTCGATAGCCTGCTGTTGAGGGTGATACAAGATATCTGAGCCTGGACTGCACATGTGTCCCTAAATGTCTGATCTAACACCCATCTGTCTGCCATATTGGTACTTTGGAAAGATATGATTTGTTTGTTTGCTTAACCATGAAAATGTCAGAAGTCATCTCCAGTTTGATCTGATAGATGAGAGATTTTTTATATCTGTCTTTCTATCAACAGGGAGCAAAAGCAGTGGAGCATCAAACAGGAAGACTAAACTCACTGAAACAGCAGTGCGTGCTCTTTGTGTTAGATTTTCTCACAGGCATCTCTTTGTATTCCAGACTAAATCCATAATCTGAGACATGTTCAACAAACAGTAGGAACATAATGAGGCCTAATGCTATGTTGTCCACACAGATTACACAATGAAGCAGACTGCTACTGTTGGTTGAAGCATCTGGGAGGAATTAGCAAACAGGCCTGCTTATATCTGCCATAGAGCAAGATGAGGTTGTTAAGGGCTATGATTTCTTTAGATCCTACACAGACATATTTAGATCACTCTCTTTTTTCTTTTAAGCAGAGTGGTCTGTGTCTGGTGAAGAGCACATTTATCATGTGTGCCACTTTTGGCAGATCCACAGGCCATATGGTTCCACTTTTGTATGTATGCTTTATTCTGAGTCAAACAGCAAGTGGAGCATCTCTACGTTTTTGAGAAATGGAAAAGTTAAATTTACAATTTAAATGTTTTTCAGTAAAAATGCAAACATACATATTTTTAAGTATGTACATGCATATAGATTCACTAAGTCAGAAAATGTGCTTAAACTGCAAAAGATAATCTGTTCATGTCAAAGTTTATGTGACTGTTGTAGCCATAAATTGCGAATAAAGACAGAAATGTTAGGGCTTCAGCAAATAGTAATGGGCCAAAAAAATGAAGCCAACACTGAAGTGCCAAAAACTGCAGTTCCTGTAATGGCCACTTGAGACTGGCTCCAAAAGTAAGTCATCCCCATAGACTCCCATGTTAAAATGCCCAACTTAAACCATAAAAATAACATGTTTATAGCCTGGTACAAAAAATGATTTTATCCTGTATTAAAAATTTTGCCCTTTATAATAGCAGTATGGGTGATGAATTTAATTTATGTGCTTGCATTTTGTTAAGGCTGAAAATCTGGAGTGTGGCTGCCTGGATTAACACAGACAACTCTAGTTGATTGCTGTTGGCTAGGCTTCACTTCTGCTTGTTCCAGTCCACTGGATACCTTTCTGGTATATCTTTGAAATTTTTAAAGGAAATACCTGACAAATAATATTGCTTGCTATATGATACAGTCCACCAAGAGGTTTGCGCTCCAATTTTGGTGAGAAATTCTAGAATTTTATCAGTCTGTGACTTAACACTATTTAAAGCTCTACATCGGTGTGTTGCATGCATAAAGTTTACAGATGTATCTCACTAACCAAGCTTGATAGTCAATAACTTAGGATTTCACCCTGTGACCTAAATGTGGTCACTTCTGGCTCCAAAAAAACCCCCCAACATTGCAGCAGCCAAAATTTTAATGTTGGGGCTTCAAATGCAGAGTCCAGAAACCCTTGAGTGATGTCACAGTGGTTACATCCATCTTTTATATAAAGTCTATAGTCTTTAGGAGTAAAGTTTAAATAAAATGCCCACTGGTGGCTGGTTACAGCATAGGTCATGAACCCTGCACGTTCCATGTAAGTGGCTCACATATATGACCACGATCAAAGAACACTGTTGTACTCATGTATTTCTTATCTTGTTGATGTTAATTTAGGTGGTAATTTACTGTGTATTAACAATACTCAGATATTCTGAGATATCTGGGAGAAAATGTGTTATTTTTTAACTTCAGGAAGCTGAGTTTGTGTTTTGAAAGGTATCTTTATTAGTAACTTCATGTGTAATTAATGGTGAAAATTAAAATATTCCATATCATTTTTTGCTAGCATTTACTTTGTAATATAAGTGTTAGGTTGTAACCATTATTTGTTTTATAAGCGGACTGGTTGTAAATCATGATAAAATATTTCATAATATAAACAAGTATCAGCAGTTTGAACCTGGGACCTTGATAACACATCCAATCAGTTTTTGACCGCTAGAGGTGCTAAGTCATCATTTACAGTGATGTAAGCTGTGGACAATATGTCATCTTTTTAAAAATCATCTTGGAAATGTTTTATGAGGTCAGATACATTTTCTGAACTCAAGGACACATAGTCAGATTTTGTAAATAAAGTGAATGTAACATATCTTCTATGGCAATAAGAAACCTTTAATTCCTTATACAACTCAGTCTGTGAAAACAGTTGCAGTTGCTTTGGAGGAGCTTATCAATTTTGGGAAACTAATTATGTAGCCTAAGGGTTAAGGGACCCATCATTAACCATAACGTCCTCATTTTGAGAGACTTTGTCTCCCTCCCATTCCCTGTGACTATCTCTTCTGATAAAGAAGGAAAAATGACCCAAATCCTTATCTGTGGTTGGCTGTGATGTCAGGTCTATGTTATAAATTAAAGGAATAGATTTGGAGAGATATTAGGCACAAAGAGCATTTATGAGACAAAAAATTTGTTTGCTTTTATTATGAGGAATGTAGGATCCATTTTTTATGGAGTTTTGGTTCCTGTAGATTCTAACCTTTATTTATTTATTTATAAGTGCATATCAGTATCCTACACTTAACAGCATACCTGACTGAGCTCCACCAGATGTTCTTTCTCCTTCTGCAGCTTCTGCACCACCTCGTCCTTCTGAAAAAGCTGCTCTGACAGCCTCCTTACCTCACTGTGTGATAACTATAAAGACAGAGACATAACTTAATAGTCATTTTTCACGTATTAGATGATATGTTATTTATTCAAAAAATTACCATCTGTACATACTTAGATTTTGTTCTTATCTAACTTTGCTAAAACATGTCTCTCTGTGGTCCTGCTGTTTGCTTGGGCACGTAACCATGATTGCTTGTGAATACAGCAGTTTGAATCTGTAGGCTCTGACTCTGCAGCCGCACCATAAAACAATTATCTCCTTTCATGACAGAAACAGATGTCACTATGCTTCTTTCTAATAGACATCAAAGCTTTCTGTTCTCTTAGAATCAAGTGTGAGAGTTAAAAAATGTGCTAAGGTGAGGCAGAAGACTGAGATATGTGGACTCTAATATATTTAACAGTGGATTTCAGAGTGGACAGGTGAGTCAGATCTTTTTACTCACATCATGTTCAGCTAAAAGACTATTGTGACATCAGAGGTGGTCCTATCATTTCTTTTTTCAAAGCTTTGTGCTATCAAACCAGTCTGGTCTTGTTCCGTTCTCTGTGCTGCTCACGGAGCCCCCTCACATTTCTCTCTTACTTTCTATCTTATCTTTACCACATGGGAGGCCAGTTAGCAAAGAAAACCATTATATAACCAGAGGATCAAGTTCTTCACACCATGGACCAGGTCAAATTGATCAGAGTAAATTTGCAGAGGCTAACTCAACACTACTCTGCTACACCGAGAACTCTTGTTTCACTGTCACGCACAGTGTTGTGAGTGCAACACATTTTTGTGGCATTCCTGAACAAAGATAGCATCCTAATCCTTTAATACACTTCAGTGAAGTAGATAAAGGGGTTTGTTGAGGGCGGGGGCTGTAATGGAGATGTCAGAACAGCCCCTTCTTGTTAGTGTCTGCACGGAGAAGACAGTGCTTCAGCAAAGCGTGGAAAAACTCATCAACTGAAAGACTACAAGCAGGACTCGTAGGAAGATGTTTTAATTGATACCTGAACAGAAACAGGTAAAACTGCGGCAGTCTAATATATGATGAACTTTTCATAACGATTCAGAGTTGGGATTTGAGTAGCTAAGTCCCCCTATCTCTAAAACAGACGATATGGATGAAAAGAAATAAAGTTCATTGAAAACAGATGCCATGCACAGTGTTTGGGTTTAATTTCCATTTTTTCTGCCTCCTTTTTTCAAATTTTTTAGAAAGGAATGGAACAGTGCGTTGAAGCATTTGTGTTCAACACTACAGACTGCAGAAATTTCATCACAAACAACCAGCATCATGCTAATTAATGCAATTTAATATGAACAAATTACATTCATATTTAGTTTAACATTTTGGAAAAGTTACAGCCCTGGTGTTACTTTTTGGAACTATAATCATGCCATGGTTTGTAGTTATATCCTGTTTTATTTTGTAATCAGTGATTTTGTGTATTCTTATCAGTTTTATTTCCTCACTTAGTTTTTGTTCCCTTATGATTGTCTCACCTGTCTCACTTAATCAGCCTGTCACCTTGGTATATGTACCACCAGCCATCCACCTCCCACTTGCCAAATTATCTTGTTTCTAGTGATTCTCATGGTCTACTAGTTTCCTTAATAAGACTTTTTCATGTTTTTTGGACTTTCGCTTTTAGTCTTCATGTTAATGTTCCTTTCACGTACTAATTACCTGTGCATGACTACTGCCTGTTTTGGATTAAAAATCTGGATTATGGATATAAATCTGCCTATGCAGTCCTCTTTATCCATGCTCCTTCCATATTACAAATCAGACATTCTCTTTCTGTGTAAAAATCATCATTCGTTCCAGAGGTTAACATATGATGAAGATCCAACAATGCCCTACCTGTTTATCCTCTTCAGCAACAGTCAGAGCGCTCTCCAGTTCTTCCAGATCTCGTCTGAGGCTGCTGCACTCGGCCTCCAGCCTGTTTCTGTGAAGGGCCAGCTGGGCTGAGCAGGCCTCCTCCTCCTCCAGACGGTCTGAGAGGCCTGACAGCTGCCGCTCCAGCTCACGCTGGGCTTTCTCCAGTTGGGCACAGCGGTGCTCAGATACCTGGGCACTCTCCTGCTCCTGGTGGTTAAGAGTTAGATGAAATCTTTTACTTTTCAATTAAATGCATTTGAATATGTTATGCAGATTTTGCATTGGCTGGATTTAATTTTGTGCCAGATGTATTATGAATAACTTTCTTTGTCCAGTTTTACTGTTTTTTGTTTTGGTTTTTTTTGCACATTCCTTAGACCTTGTAATCAACTTGTTATCTATTTGTGTGTAAATGATCTAAGTTCCTTCATGCAACAACATAATGGTTTCCTCAAACTCCTAAATAAATACAGTGTCACTTCAGTGAGCAGATTAACTAGAGTTTAAAGAAGGGCAAGATGAGGTAAGAAAAATCTGACACCATTAGTAAAAGGCTAAGGATAAGCGTGTAATATAAAGGGATTAGCTGAATTAAAGAAGCTGAAGCAAACCTCGAGATAATCAGTTCATGCAAAGATGATCTTACCGCAGGATATGGCACAGGTTGAAATTTATCCTCTTTCAAGTCACAAGGATCCTTCTCTCTGTCAGTTTGCACTTGCCTTAATATAGTGCATCTAAGAAGTAGCTCGGTGACGTGCAGTACCAACCAGATAAGCAAGTTCTACCAAGCACCAGATCACTTAATCAGCTGCCATCCATAACAGGAGTGAAAGAACCATATTGTGAGAGCTATGCTTTGGTTACAGTTACTTTCTTATAGGCCAGTCATCATGGGCAAGGCATTTGGAACGAGCAAATAGCATACCCAAATATCTGGGCATTTGTGAAATGATCTGGCAACCACATTTCCATCTGCATTTATTTCCATAAAAGTACTTGGTTTGAGGACTTTCCATGCTTTTTTTAAAGCTCCCCACATAAGTCTCTGTGCAAAGCTGTTTGCACCTTTAACACTTTTACCTCATCACTACTGAACAGGTATTACCAGGTATGAATGGAATACAAGCCCATTTAACACACAAAGGGCATGTGCACACAAATTTGCACATACAGTATGTTCATACACATAAACTGGCATTTTTCTATAGAAGTGAGATATGCATTGCACAGAACTGCAGAAAGCAAGTTGTTCAGTCAACCTTTTCTGTTGTAATTGATATAGACTACATTCTCCTGCCTGTACTTACAATTCTGTATAAACCTTTTACTGCAGTATTTATCTGTCCTCCGGTTTCATAATGCATTGGTATTTTCTACATGAGAAAGTTGCGTAACAGTTATTCACTTCGCATTTTATTAATTAACAAAGCTCTTCTGGTCAAATTTCCTATTAATCTTATAGTCATTTTAACCTTAGATTAATTATGCAGTGCACAACGTCCTTAGAATTAATGTTAATACTGAGACTTGAAAACTGTCTTTTTAATGCTCTGATCCACACAGGTGGAATAATCTGCAGAAGCTTATAAGATTAATAAGCTTGGTCTTTTAATCAATTTAAATCACTTCTGACAGACACCAAGCAGTATGACTGCATGTGGTGTCTTTAAATTGACATTATCCCTTAAGTTCATGGATCATGAGTGTGATGTGTGATTTTGTTGTATTTATATGGACTGTAATTAAGATGTAATTGTAAAAGAGAGCTTAAGATTAATGGCCTTCCTTGTTAAAATAAAGTTAATGTAAGCTAAAACCAGTACAAACATATTGACATTGTACAAACATCTATCAGATCAGCTGTGCTGGAGACAGAATTCTTGAACCAAAACCCCCCCAAAAAACCTATATATATATATATATATATGTGTGTGTGTGTGTGTGTGTGTGTGTGTGTGGGTGTGTCTGTGTTTGTACATATATACTATATATGTAAGCATTCCTGCTTCTGAATAATCTGTTAATATGTTATTTTGACCAGATTTTAACTGAATGATTGTAACAAGTTTTTAATACATTTCACATAAGTCAATACATTTATAATAGCTTGGTAAAGTTTAAATTCATACTAAGCTACTACCATTTGAAGGTAGGGCTTGGATATTTTAGCCATATATCCATTACATTTGCCAGAAAGTTAATTCTGTTCATCTGGACGTAGCATTTTCAGTGGGAGAAACATTTCGTCACTCATCCAAGTGACTTTTGTAGTCTATTACATTCAGTCCATTACATTTGGGCAAGTATTTTAACCATTTTTCAAATGCCTATTTTCAAACATTATTTAGATATTTAAAACTTGTTAATCACTGGTTATAGTGTTTGTATAGCATTTGAAAGTTTGTTAAGTATTATACCTTGTCTGCCTTTGAAAAAAAATAAGATTTAAACCCCGCCCTGCTGCGTTTGTTGGGTGGGTTAGTTGTAACTCAGCAGCAGAGCTGCTAGGGGTTTCAGCTAGCAGTGATGTTGGAAATACTGCCAACATTTTAATTCTGTTACCTAGCATTAACAATTTAAACATTCCACAATGACTGTCACTAACTTTGTTACTTTTAGTCAACAAGTTTATACTTTTAACTATCTATTTATTCTTTACTTTTAACTAGCATTAACTATTATAGAATACATCATTTATTTTTAACTAGTTATTTTACTTTTAAACCTTTACTGTCTATAACTTCAACTAGGTAACTGCTATGCTAACTGTTTACACTTTTCAGCATACACAGTCAATTCACTTTAGTTCTCCTCAATACATCCACTTCAATTTACCACAATTCATGCACCTCCCAGTCATCACAGTTGCAGCTGAGTATTAATTAAGAGTATTATAAGAGTATTAATTTCCAGGTGTTAGTTTATGCCACAACGGTGAATACAGCTGCCAAAGTTAAATTCTGACCTGAGGCTCTTTGCTGTGTCTTCCCTCATTTTCTTCTCCCTGCTTTCTTGTCTATCTTTACTGTGCTATTTAATAAAGGTACAAAAAGCCCCAAAATATTTATAAAAACTGGTAACTTCTCTTATCTTTTCCACCACTTAATATACATACTCAAAAGCCACAGTAAACTACATAATTATCTCAGTTTATTCTCAACTGGTAGACAAGAAGATAAAATATCTCACTATTATCTTTTGATCTGCTATTTATATTTCAATTCAAATTCTTCACTTAGCTTAAACCCAAGTCTGGCATGTGTCACAAGAGAGACGCACAGGCATACACAATAAAATAATAATGAAATAATAAATAATAATAAATAAAGAATATAATAATAAATATAACAATTAAATATATAAATAAAGAATAAAATGGCAGGTAAATGGCATTTTACCATTGACTTGCCTTAGTTTTTGGCACTATCACATTGCCATGGCTTACTGGGGCACTTGAATAGAACAGAACCATAGTTACAGAGTAACACGTGTGCTTTTCCTGCTATGAAAACACCAATTATCTTGAAAAAGGACTTCAGATTTTTAACAATAACTCTCCCAGCATAATGTATACTCCATAATCAGCCATACATATTGTATGCGTTACCCACAGCTGCTAATCTGTGCTCCAGTGTGGTGCTATAGCTATCCCAATCCAGTTCCTCAGGTTCTGGTTCTGGTCCATTATCTGCATGGTTCCCATTGGCTTCCACAGAGTCATCAAAGAGGGAGTGGCGACAGTGATTTCGTCTCCCAGACATCATCCTGGTGGTACTTCCTCTAGTGTATACACTTCCGACTTTACCTGTTTAGGAATGTCACAACTTGCCCGACAGTATTTCCGTGCCACTGTTAGGCTTAACTGAGTCTTTTTCTCTTCCTTTGACTGGGCGTACAGCTGTTCTGGTTGTTCCAGGTGGGTTTAAACAGAAATGACAGTAGTAATTCCCTCGCTGGTGCTGCTCTGGTCTATACTCACCCTGCAGATCCTCTTCCTCACACACTTGTAGCTCTGCTCACCTTTTTTTTCCTTCCTTAATCTATCAGCCCTGTCTTTCTCCTTTGTTTCTTTTTCTCGCTCTTTCACTCCCACTCAATCAACCATTCATCTGGGTGTGCTGGTATAAGCTGCTGGAATCCAAGCATTCCTCCGTACTAGGAGCCCATTGAAAGTAGCCACTGTTCAGTCCACTCTTCAGGCTGTTTCACCACAAAGACTACCTCTCTTGCCTTATTCCCTTGCTATAGTCCTCCAGAAACAGGTGGTTCTTCCTAGTTTCTGGGGTGGGGATCCAAGGGTGTCCCACAGGGATGGTGGCTGGTGTAGAATGTCAGGTCCAAAGAAAAGCCTGTAAGATTGTGCCTTGCTACCACAGAAACGCAGCCCTCAGCTGTACCATCAAAGCTCAAGCAGAGAAAAACAAGGGCAGTAATCCAAAGTCAGAATGCCTTTTCTCCTCTCAGTTATAATTGACATAAATATCTTGTGTGCCCACGCCCACATGGTCCCCCACAATGCCACGGCATTCATCTTAGCAAGAACAAGGAGGCATATTGTTCTTTAGATTCAAGTGTTGAGAGGTTTTTTTTTTTTTTTTTTTAAATGAAGTTACTGAGACCCACAAAGACTAAACCAAGCATTTCCCTATTTAAACTAACATCAAAAATGGAGATGGGATTGTGATTAAGACAAGAAAAACTCGCCAGTGGAAACTGATTACCTTCAGAAATCCAGGGTTTCCATGATTTTTTCCAGGGGGCTTGTTCGACCTCCCTTCAGAGGAGGGAAAGGGAAATCAGAAAATTCTATCAATAATAACTACCAAACTAGTGATAATTGATTGAAAATTCTGCCATTCAAATGCTTTTGATTGCAGACAGAACTCTTGCTACATAAACATGCATCAGGAGATGTGGTTGCCCCGCTGCAATATTGTGGCTGTATTGAAGCATGAGATTGGAGCATTGTTAACAAGTAAAGAAGTAAAGAACAATATCTCGCATATCATTTCTTTTAAGTTTATTGTTGCAAAGTAATATTTGCTGTGAAGCAAGCATGTCCTTGGTATGCAGTATGCCACCTCTACTTAATGACATATGATGCATTAAGGAGAACACTTTTTTCCAAGACTTTTTCCATCAAAAGGGATATGGACCCACTAGTTCGCTGAATGACCTTAAAAGGCAATTTGTGACAACTGGGAGTAGTCTAGAGACAAAAAGTACAAACTGTAATAAATAATTATAGAATATATGTAATATATGAGAACATTAACAAAACTTTTTGGTATTGGTTGAGGAATGTCCTTCTGTTCAAAGGAATAGGCCTACAGATATCTGTACTGTACAGTGTCTCACTGGATATGTTCGAGATGCACTTTTTCATGTGAGCGTGTACACACTGTGCAGATCTGAGAACAGATGACAGTTATTCACTTTATCGGGAAATGCAGACCATTTGTGATAACAATTGCGATCCTCATTCAAGTAAATATCAGAACATATATGTAAATGGAAGTATCAGAAAAGCAAAATCATGTGCTGTATATGAATTACTCCCCTTCTAAACCACAGAATGTGAAGCAAAAATCACACATGACCTTTCTAACTGACAAAAAGTTAGAATCACACTGAATTTAAAACTGTCCAACAGTGGACACAGACATATGAGGCAGGATAAGCCAATGCCATCGTGGAAGATATCCAGCCACAAACCCCCCCCAAAAAACAAGACAAACACAGGCTTTCTGAGAATTCATTCTGTTTTATTTTGACAATGTGGTCTGGGTTCTTCTGCAGAGTGGCAGCACAGTAAGTTCTGTTCATGTTACTCCCACTTGAGCTAGAGAAGCCTGAGAGTCTGAGCTCGCCCAGGCTGCCCCTCCAGGCACCACTCATGTCCAACACCAACACTCACATATCTGACAAGCAGGCTGCCAGTGACTCAGACACACAGATAATTCAAAACTATATCAGATTTTCATTATACCAACTCTAGAACAAAGTCATACTATGAAGAACAGCAAATTTCCTGTTTACACTGCTGTTTTAAGTCTTATTCATTCAGCCATTCATCCAGAGATCTGAATTGCAGTTGATTGTGATTACAGAGTTATAAGGTAATATAAGGACATGGTTACTAGGTGAAAGCATAACAGGAAAGCCCTCTGGTTACAAGTCTTTGGCTGTGTTGGTTTTCTCTGTGCCAAATGCAGCCCATAGTTATATAGTGTCTCAAACTCGAAATATTGCTTCCATAAGGTCGGAAACCTGGTATTTAACTGCCAGCTGTCCTTTTAACATCATCAAGGTGAGATGAGTGCTAACACCAGAGGGAAGAGGAGGCCGCAGGTTCATCTGCCAAACATGGCGTCTAAGAAATGCTAAGCTGCACTTATCCATAGTGGTGCTTTGAGCTAATTTGATTCAACATTTGACTTAACAAATTGGCATGCTAATTACCATTTTGTATATGTTTTAGGTCATGAAGAGTGCAGAACACAAAGAAATGTCTCAAATTTCTGAAAATAAAGCAATTTATTATATTATTATGATATAATAAATTATATATCATTTCTTGATATCAAGTGAAAAAATACCAACATTTATATTGTGTTATTAACAGCAGCAGAAATTTCAAACAATTAAAATATCATGCTCAGCATGTAAAACAGCTATTTGCACTAACTTGCATTGGTTGGTACTACTCTCAAATTCTGGGTGGTGACTCCCGAAATGGCATCACTATAGCTACAGTACTTTATTGTTGTTTGAGGGTAATTTGTAACTAGAAACCTAAAAACACAAGTAGGCTGTTCACATCAATTTATGTTTTTTCTCCACATAGTGGATAGCAGATGGCTGTGGCTATTTGTAGGATTGAAACCCCATTACATAACATCTTGAAGGATTATAAGTGGAAATCTATTTTCTTAACTATTTAACCAAGTTTGGGCCAAATAGAGGCTGGAACCTATCCCAGCTGACACAGGGTGAAAGGCGGGGTACAACCTGGACAGGTCACCAGTCCATCGCAGGGCTAACTCAGAGAGACAGACAATGACACACACCATCGCATCCACACCTATGGCCAATTTAGAATCACTAAGAAATGTGTTTTGTTGGACTGGAGAAGAAGGTGGAATACCTTGAGGAAACCTAGGAGCAGGTTACCTGTGCAATCAGAGCCTGGAGTGTCCACTAGCAATAAACTGTCAGTCATACGCAGTTATTAATAGCTTCATATTTGGATTGGGCTCAAAGTTAATAGACCATTATTCAATTGAGACGGAAAGCTTTTAATAAAGCCACTTTCCATCGTACCATATAGCAGTGAGCTTTTCTAGAGATTATTGAACTTAGTCCAGTTGAATACTGAGCGGTCTTCCTTTCAGCTAGTTCCCTTTTATAAAGTTAATGTAATGTCCAGTTGAACCCATGTGCAAATACTTTAGGTAACTGCCTGATGAATTCACAGTGAGCGAGGGGCTTGCAAGCATTCTGCCACCTGAATGCTCAACTCAGGCAGCACCCTTGCTTGAACCAAATGGAGTATTTCTAGTCATTAGAATGTATGACTCTGAATATCTCCTGCTCTGTCTTTATGTAAGAAAGGTCAACTAGACACAAAATCCTAACTTGTTTCTGCAAACTTTGTCCCATCATTGTCTGAAGTTCATGTGCGAGGTACTGCTAGCTTTCCCAAGGGGTTACCACAGCAGATGGATCCACAGATACATTTGCATGTTAGATTTGGCACAGGTTTTATGTCAGATGCCCTTCCTACTGCAATCCTCCCATTTATCCTGGCTCAGGATCGGTACTAGGAGTACACTACCTTGTGACTCCTTAAGGCTGGGTTAGTCTCCTCCCAGTCTCAAATCAGGCATCTTTTGCATATAAGGTAAATGTGTCTGGAGCAAAGTAAAGGAGAAATTATAAAAACTTAGTCTAGAAATATCTTCCAACTACCCAAGTAATCCATCTCTACCATTATTTCTCAGGCTAAAGTTCCAACTCCTGTCAAAATTTATCACTCCTGACCAATTTGTTCTTCCATTCATTTGCTCCATCCCCCTTGCCCTTGAACATCAAGTCAATCTTCTATTCCCTAGCTTCTCTTCAGCCTCCTCTCTCCTCTCCTTTACACTGCTCATTCATCTCTCCCTGCCAGTCTTTTGTCCCACAGTTTGCCTCGGGCCACAGAAACTCCAAAGTCTGTCCAGGCTGAAAGTTTTTCCACATGCAGAACTGGGGCATCTGGATAGTGCTGCTGGAATGCACATTTATTTCCCATTAGCAATAATTGAGAGGTAAACAGTGGAGTTTTCTGTTTATATCCATTTGTACCAAAGTTGGTTTGAATAGTAGAAGAAAGAAAAACTCTTTTTTTACTGTTTATCTTGCAGTGGTAATCCTCAAATTCCTCATTTAGTTTTACTATCTGTGGTTCTGTGCTTGTGCATTTTTTTTTGTAGCCACACTAACAGCATGGCCAGGGATGGAAAAGCTAATGACTTTAATTTAGATTCAAATATCTCAATTTTTGAAAGGACTGCTGTGAAATTTTGTATTGGCATTCAAAATCTCTGGAATATGAATCATATCAACTCTGGATATCCTAGTACTTGTTGTCCTGTGGCAACCTGCTGAAAAAATGAAGCCAAGGCAAAAGTTCAAAAAGCTGCATTTCTACAAATGCCCACTTGATTTTAGCTCCAAAAGCGAGTCCATTACCATATACTTCCATGTTAAAATGCCTAACTTTACAGTATGAAATAGTATGTTTACAGGCTGGTATAAAGGCTTTGGCCTTTATATATAGTTTGCCCCTTTATAACAAATGTACAGTGCTTACGTTTTTCTATAACTTATTCTGTCGTTCATCTGTATACTGGAGTTTTTTTTTATGTATAATGTATACTGGAGTTTATTGTAGGGTCTGTACCTTACAGTATAAAGCGCCTTGAGGCAACTGTTGCTGTGATTTGCCGCTATATAAATAAAACCGAATTGAATTCGAGTTAGGGCTACTATGATTGACACGTGTTCTGACAAAAGGAACTGTTGCTAATTGGTGTCTGTTGGCCTCACTCCAAATAACTCATTTTAAGAAAAATAATGACATCAACTTGGTAAGGAGATAGGCCACCACATACCACAGGAATAGAAATGCCCCTACTTTTCATAAATTCATTGAAATCATAAAATACATTTGTAAATAGATCATTCAGACCAACTTTGTACTAATTGTGGTGACCTTTCTCTCTAAGGACCCAAACCATGCCAGTAAAATGCCACCTCAGCATAACAAAGTCACTGGCTCCCTTTACGTTAGGGGTTAAATGATTCAGGTTTTTTCCTTTTTATTTGTCACCCACCGGTCCACAATACCAGCTGTTCAGAAAAAAAAAAGAAAAAAAAAGGATTGTTTTCACAGGCTGGATTGAATCGCTTTCATTTAATATTGGAAACCCAGATCAGCAAAGTGGAAAACGTTCATCTTTTTTGCTCTTGGAGTTGATAGTCTGATAGAAATAAATGACTCTTTGACATTCTATTGGCTTACTGTTAATAAATGCATAATCTCTCAGAACAGTGTTGACCTAACAGGGCAGATATACATTAAGGTTGATTAACAAGGAGGAATTTATTGTACCCCAGGTAACAAATGTGTCCCTCCAGCTTCAGCAAACAACGGGGGTAATGAAGTCTGGGACAAAACTCCCTTGGAAAACTGGAAGTCTTCCTTAGCATTAAACAACTCTGACAAGGGGTCACATTTCTCACTGCAGTCAAATCAGGCGGTCTCCAAGATATGAATTCTGCTGGTTGATCTGTCTCCTCCACAGATTAACTTCATTATTTATGGCTGGCTAATCTAAGCAGTGAAGAAAAGACATGGTGGGAGCCAGTGCACACCTGGTGATTTTGATTAAAACAAACTTATGTTTTACTCTAAAAGAGTAATTTAAAAAAAAACCCAGACATTATAGGACTAACACTTCTGCTTAAATGACTTCATAAAAAGTATGTGGAAGACTGCCTGTTATAAAGGAAAAACTTTTCCTCTAAATTTAAACCCACTTTATAGACTTACTTGTTCTGTCAGTAAAGGAAGGAAGATCAGCTGCAAGTCATCAAACAAAGTGACTATGCAGATGAAATCTTCTGAAGGTCACTGTAATTAGAGGCACACACAGACAAAAAGATGATCCAGACGGTAGTAAAATACAGTGACAAGAGCTGTGGTCCAGCTCCTTGAAAGCGTTTATGATGTGTTCCGTCAAAGCCATATGAAAAGTCTGCTAAAGCACTCAGCACCAATAATGACCAAATCCCATGGGCAACCCTGGAGTGTTTTCAACAAAACACTGGCAACAGAAGTGCCGCTGTACACTCTCACACTAAATCCTCTGCCTCAAGGATGGATTTACTTTCTCACAACTAAGAAGTTATCTTTGAAGCACCTAAATCTTTCTAACTAATGTTGTAATTCAATGGAACACAGAAAGCACTTATTTTGAACTTTTTAAGCTTTTAAGTTCTACATCTTCCTGAGAATACACCCTGTACGATTATTTAGTAAAAAGGAATCAAACTATGTTCAGTAAGCAGAAGTTTGTATGCAGTTCCATATTAATATTTCAATTCAATTCTATCTACTATGACAGTTTGATGCAAGCTCTCCTAAGATGAGTGCAGTTTTCTTCTTTAAATTTAACCACTGATCTATCAGGTCACTGGCAACCTGTAAGGTCGGTGTTAGGTTCACATTTTCCCCTTTATATTGAATTCTCACCTATTAACCAAATAGAGATATAAAAGAAGAACTCTAAGGTCAAATTTAGAGTTGATTTGAAAGGTAACATCTTCTAATTGTGTAACGTAGCTAAAATGCAACCTAACCTAATCCTAACCCTGTTGTTAAGTGGTTCGTCAGCGAGCTGGTGAATGTTAAGAGGTTAACTTTGATGCAACACTACTTCAACTGACATATAACTGAAGTGAGACAAACCTTTACTTCACGAAAAAGTGCTACTCTCTGAAACCTTACACATAGCTTTTCTAGACATGCAGAGGGCCAAGACTGTAACAGGTAATGCCAACTAAGTTGAAACTGAGCAGGCTTTAGTGACTGAACCAAGCAGACTACCTTGAAAGGGATAGTGGCCAAATGGACAGAATTCATAGAGAGAGAAACTCTTTTGTAGAGCACTCTGGTCAGTATCTGAACCAGAATGGCAAAACCATCGAGTCCCTTAATATTTTATGACCAGTGAAGTTGTTCATCTGGAAGAGACTGTCACACATTTACACAGTTGTTCATATTTTAAACAGGTGGAGTATTAATCAAAAACAGGTGGGTACTGTAAAAGTAGTACTTAACCTTCTGAGGTCTAAGTCATCATAGGTGGTAACCCTGTATTTTGGAGAAAGCCAAAATAGATTCTTTGGAAAAAGTGTGAATATTTTTTGATATACATTAGTTAAAATTATTATTTTCTTTTTTTTCTCCCCTCGATTGCTAATACTTAAGAGAACAAGTTAATAAAAACAAAAATTACATATTCTGATTGTCTGCAGTTATAGTAAGGGTTAGGGTTAGGGTTAGGTTTGGGGTTGGGATGATCACCGATGAAGACTTAGGGTTAAAAGCTGAATTCACATTTGCCACTTTAGGCATTTCCATATTAAGAAGAAAGGAACCATATAGTTCATTTGTAGTTGTGCTTGTGGACCCTGAATAATATTTTCTTATGTAATTTGCTACCTAGTTGATTAAAAAAAAACAACAACAGTGCTTCATTAATGGACTGACACGAATATGGTTTTGCTATTTCTCACTATAAAGCTTGTGGTAACACTTCCTCCTAATAGAAGGGGATGTGCCACTCAAACACTCCTCCTTGGAATAAACCAGTCATACAGTAAGCCTAGGGCCAAGGAACAGTATGGTGACACAGCACTGTGACAGCAGTCTGGGTAAAAAAACAAAAACAAACCAAAAAAACACACTTTGTACTTCCTCACTACATAAAATAATCAGCTGGAAAATAGTCAACACAGCAGGAAAAGGAAAATCCACATTTAATGTGACTGCCATAGTGACTCCATCTCTCTCTCTCCTTCTGTCTCTCCCTCTGCAGAGCTATCATTATCCACTTAATTTCATCCACTAGGGGTTGGTATAATGACCACGTTCAAAATCCCTTATCAAGCAGAAATTCAGGCTTAATCACAAATTATGTGCATTCCTAAGTATCAAGTTAGTAAAACAAAAGAAGAATTACTTCTTTAAAGGGGAAAGAGAAAGAATAAAGTTGAGGCAAACAGGGAAAAGCAGCAGAGACTTACAGCTCGGTATTTAGTGGCCACCTCATTCTTTTCCGTGTTAAGCTGGGTGTTCTGCTCCTCTAGTTCACGGACCTTGGAAAGGAGCCGGTCACTCTGTTCTATGGCTCTCCTGAGCTCCTCTCGCTCCCTCATCCTTGCTTCCTCTGTATAAACGGGCTGCAACAACAAAGACCTGACCTGCAACACCACTCACACACATTCACAAATATACGCATGCATACAGAAGGCTTGATATTTCAGCTAGGCTGTCTGGCTCTCTGACTGAGTCTCTCTCACTTTTGTTCACTTCTGTCTGGCCTACCCCACTCCCTAACTCCTCCAAATCCACATCTGACACACACGCAAGCCCACACGCCAGAGAGTTTTTTCCCTGTAAAAGACATCCGTGAATACACCAATATGAGCCCACATTTTCTCCCCGTTTACCTAACCGGCCTCCTGCTGGTCTGCACTGCAACAATAAAAACTAACAACTGTACTGCTAGAGGTAAGTAAGAAATCAAGCAAGAGGTCACCACTCTAACATAAATATAATACTTAAAATGACTGGTAACTCTATATCTCCTGCTGGTGGGGGTTTTGTAATAGAAGGTCTTCTCAAAATTCAGGCCACATTTTTGATTGATGCACTCAACAACTCAAGATGTCCTCAGGATTTGAATCAGTACATACCAAAGACTACAGCAGAACTGGAGGAGTCTAAAACAATGCTGAAGCCAGCAACTTATTTAGCAACTGAGTTTCTAGGCTAGGAATGCTTGTACTTTGCCTTGTAATCCTAGCCTACCTATACTGTAAGGCCACAAGTACTGGGCCACCAACACATTACACCTAATGTAAATACACTAGTGGGTTACTAAAATACTTCAGCAGTTTGTGAATAAGAACATTTAGCTGTCCTTTTAGTTCAAGGGACAAATTTAGTTCTGTCCCTTTTTCTGTGGAAAAATCAACTAGCCGCTAACTTTGGCTGTTTTAAGGTGCAAAATACCTTACTTCAGATGTGAAGCATTCCTCATGCCTCTAAAATCTATCCTTTTTACATCAATAATGAGAAACCACCTGTACATGACCCAGTCCCTCTGACGCCTGAATCATTTAGTGGTGAGTTGGGTCACTATAGGGGATTTCTTTTACAGTGTAACTTGTTTAACTGTGCCCTAGAGCATTCCCTAATGAATATACTAAGATTTTCTATCTCATTGGGTTATTAAAAGGCAAGGCTCTGTCGTAGTCCTGCTTAATTGCTAAATCAAGAGCCTCTTATCCAGACTTTATTGACAAGCTTGTTTAACCATCCCCTCCGTGAAGCGGAGGCAGCAAGAAGTTTTTTTAGCCCTACAGCAAGGGAATAGGCTGGTAGCAGAGTTTGCCATTGCGTTTTGGGTGCTGGCAGCTGAGAAAGGTTGGGGGGAAAAGGTATTAAAAGGATCCTTTTATCACAAGATGAGCTAACCTCTAGAGATGACCCCAGGATCTTTGAGGAGCTAGTGTCTCTAATGTTAAGAACAGATAATTGGCTCGTGAACATGGGGTTTTGAACGTGCTAATGAAAAGAACAAGTCCCGGCCAACCTCTGTAAGAAGTTCACTTCCTGTTTCTGTCACTTGATCCTCCCTGCCTTCCGGTGCCAGCGCTTCAGCTTCCTCTTGCAATTAAGAGGGGGTACTGGTGGTGGTAGCATTAAACAAAACCTTTTGAATGATTAATTAATTCAACAGTTAGGTTTAACTATCAAGCTACTAATGACCCCTTTGTCAGTTACAGCATTAAATGGACACCTTCTAGCAAAAATAACCCACCAAACAGAACCAATACATCCCAGTTTTATCTAGAAATCATTGTCAATACATCTTTTTTTGTTTTCTGCTCCAAATACACCTATTACTCTTGGTTTCCCTTAGTTAGAGAGACACAAGCCACACATAAATTGGACTGAGAAAAAGAATTGAGAGTTGAAGTTTATTCTGTCATTTTAACTGCTTACAATCTGCCATTCTCATAGACTTTATGATGGTGGAATTGATCTACTTCCTGGTGCTCTGTTCCCCTCCAGAAGGTTGTACAGTCTCTCCCATTCTAAAAGAGAATCCATGGAGAAATATGTCAAAGACTCCCTGGCAACCGGAATTATTCGACCATCATCCTCCCCAGGGTGTAGGGTTTTTGTTGAGAAAAGACAAAACTCTGAGGCCATGCATTGACTATAGAGGTTTAAATCAGATCACAATTCAAAATAAATATCCCTGGTCATTAATCATTTTTGCCACTGAACCCTTGCATGGTGCCGCTGTATTCATTATGATTTACCAGAGAAATCCCTACCACCTTATTCACATCTAGGAGGGCGATGAGTGGAAGACTGGGTTTAACACTTCCCTGGGTCATTTTGAATATAAATGAATATATGCTTTTTGGGTTAACTTAACACCCCCCCAGTCTTCCAGGCCCTTGTGTAATGTGTAAAGAGACTTTTTAAACATTTTTGTGTTTGTGTACCTTGATAACATTCTCATCTTTAAAGACCTGGATCAGCACTGTGAGGTTGATTTTGCAGAGTCTTCTAGAGAACAACTTTCCTAAGCTACATCCTCGAGGGGATAGATCAAGACAGACACTGAAAGGGTAAAAGCAGTAACTGAGTGGCCTATAATATCTTCACAAATGGCTACAATTCTTTCTCTTTTTAACTATCTATTGACATTTCATCAAAACATAGTTTTGATTAAATTAAGTTAACTTAACTCCCTTTGTTCCAGGCCTTCTTTGTGGATACCAGAAGCAGACAAAGCCTTTCTAAAACTAAAACAGCTCTTCGGTTCAGTTCCAGTTTAGATTCAATCCAACCCACACAAGAAATTAATGGTGAAAGCAGATGCTTCTGACTCCAGGTCCTGTCCCAGCATAGTGACCCAGACAGTAAGCTCCACCTGTGTGCTTTCTTCCCAATCATTTGTCTTCTACTGAGAAGAAGTATGATGTAGGCAACCGTGAACTGCTGGCTGTTGAATTAGCCTTAGAAAAATGAGGGAACTAGTTGGAGAGAGACAAACAGCCTCTTGTGGTCTAGGCACACCACAAAAACCTATCCTACCATCAAACGACTATATGGTTAAATTCCAGGCAGGCTAGGTGATCCATTTTTTAAAAAACTTTACAATTAGCCTACTTACCACCAAGGTTCCAGAAATCAGAAAAAAGATGCCCTTTCTTGGCAGTTCTCAGCTATTTCTAGCAAGTCCCCTCCAGAAACCATTTAGCCAACCTCCTGTGTTATTGTTGCTATTTTCTGTGAGATGGAATATCTGGGTAAAGCAAGCTCAGTCAACTGAGCCAGATCCAGGCTCTGCTCCCTTCAACTGACTGTTCATGCCTTTATCTCTTCATTCACAGGTCATTCGTTAAGTCCATACCACCAATTTTGGACATAGACAACTTCTGAAGGCAATTGTCTATGGTGTGAAGATACGAGATGTGCAGCACCTGA
This sequence comes from Heterochromis multidens, assembly GCA_015108495.1. Classification (NCBI taxonomy): domain Eukaryota; kingdom Metazoa; phylum Chordata; class Actinopteri; order Cichliformes; family Cichlidae; genus Heterochromis; species Heterochromis multidens. The sequence continues at coordinate 38,605 of VUQS01076845.1, forward strand.
AACAACGGATACTGGATGCCTGTGCTGGCATTTCTCCTGCGGTGTTGCTATCAGTGTGTGAAGAGTGGGAGAAGAGGGTTGCATTGACAATCCAACACAATGGGCAGCACATTGAACACATTTTATAAGTGGTCAGAAACTTGTAAATAACTCATGAAAGAATAAAGT
>VUQS01076848.1:0-10848 GCA_015108495.1 Heterochromis multidens
TTGCTCCATTTCAATGAAAAAACTCTTCTCCCCACAGAAGTATCCATCAGTACTTGACAAACAAATCGATAAAAATACAACAAAAATAAAGTAAAGTTTGAGTAAAGATCAGAGCTACCAGACTTTGCTGCTTCCAGTTGAAGCGCATGTTCTGTTTCTCTCAAATTAAAGACATTTTTCGCTATTCCTGTCTTTGTGTCCTGCAGTTTGGGTCCTCCTCCCTCCATGTTGGGTCAAGAAATACTTAAAGTTCATCAAATGCATTAAAACTGTACTTCAGTAAAGAACTCGGGTAAATGTACTAAGTTACATCCCAACACCGGTCCTGTCCATGCTCTCATGTCTCAAACATAGGAAGGGTGGAGGGGTGACTAAGGAAAAATAAAAGTAAATAGCTGAAAGAAGTGCAGATCAGTAAAGAAAAGGAAGGAGAGTATGACCTCAGAGAGTTTAATCACTGCTTTGTCTGCTGGTATGGCTGGACATATAAAGATAACTGGCAGTGTTTGTGACTCTTTGGATGCATTTCCATCAAGTTTTGTGCATTTTCACAGTGAATGTCAGTATGACTCTATCTACACTGGCTTTCCCTGATGCTGGTGGTGATTTCCTGACCTTTTCTCTGCATGATGTCAATAACAGGCTGACCTTTTCTTTTTTCTTTTTTTTTAAAAACATACCAACCATGACAATTATTATTGCCAAAACATTTAAGTCAGACTTCCTGCACCCTGGAGGATGAACTTTAGTAACAGTAGCGGTCAGAATAATGAGTATCAGCCACATGATTATTTCTCTGTTAAATTTAAACAGTGTTTTTACTTAACTTCAAACTTCAATTAATATATAATTGTTTATAATGTTTATAATAATATAGAGTGTCATTTCCAAAATTAGTCTTGAGTCGTAACGTCATTTTTTTTTTCATTTTACAAACATGTCCCCTTTCTTTAAATGTTGTGCCCCCATGTAAACCCAGCCCTGGATGCAGGGAAGAAGAGGAGGAAGAGGAGGAGGAGTGGGATGAAGGGTGGAGGGGATGAGGGTTAAAACGATGATGTCATTGTAACAACCCAAACACTGGCTCAGCTTTCAGCTGTGGGGACAAAAGCTGAGGCCTTCTGCTTTGGTTACTGCAGGACAAACAGCAGCTTCACACGCACACACACACACATGATGGGGATTCCTCTGACCTGTCTGGAGGCTTCATCTCCCTCAGCTTCTCATCATGTCTCCTACCTGCTACCAAATGTACAACCAATGAGAAAGAAGCAAGTTTGTTTGTACAGCTCACTTCAACAACAAGGCAAAGTGTCTTACATGAAATTTGAAAAGCATCCAGATAAAAGGTAAACATTTTTAAAAGTTTTTCTTGATTAAAATAAAAAAAAACAAAGCATATTTACATTTGGCATTTACATAATAAGATAATCACATTTAACCTAAACTCCTAATCTTCAGGTCGGTCAATCAATCATGCAAACAACCTGCTACGTCACCAGGTAACCCTTAGATAAAAGTTTGCTTAATTCAGCCACCTCATGAAACAGCAGCTGAGGTTTTTCAGTTGGACTAAAGAGCAAGATGAGACTCGAGGTGGTAGATCTCATTTACATGCTTATCACAGCTACAGAGGTATAGATTACCTGTCAGAGAGAGGAAAGAGAGTGTGTGTACACCTGATCTGGTGCCGTCATATCGTCTCTCTATTGCACCACTGCCCTTGGGTTACAGCGAATAACACCTTCAACACAGAGACATGCTTTGCAAGACAGAAAACAAGGTTGGTGATGCAGTTTGGAACAAAAAACCTGGCAGGTGACTCGATCACAGGTGGCATTAGCAGGTGTTTGAGGAGCCCTGTGTTGGGCCCGAGGCATGCAGTTTGCACTTGTTCTCCTACTGCACGAATCTGCATAATATAACCAGTCTACAAGTATTTTATGAATCAAAAAGGTCACATTCAGGTATCAGATATTGCAAATCAAGGGTCTGACAATAAAGAATCAAATTTTTAAAAAATGAGCATATCCTTCAACTTGCCTGCAACTCTCTTTATTTTAACTGCTTAAATTGCCTCATTTTTGGAGAAAGGAACCAGCTTTGAGAAGGAAAGGGTCTAAAAAGCAACTGTGAACTTTTAGAAACTGAGATATAGTAAAAGTCAATTTTCCAGCTGGTATAATCTACACAAACCCTCCAGGGCTAATTATTCAACCTCAAGATGACTATAGAAACCTTTCAGTTCAATTCAATTTTATTTATATAGCGCCAGATCACAACAACAGTCGTCTCAAGGTGCTTTATATTGTAAGGTAAAGACCCTACAATAATACAGAGAAAACCCCAACAATCAGACGACCCCCTATGAGCAAGCACTTGGCGACAGTGGGAAGGAAAATCTCCCTTTTAACAGGAAGAAACCTCAGGCAGAACCAGGCTCAGGGAGGGGCAGCCATCTGCCGTGACCGGTTGGGGGTGAGGGGAGGAAGACAAAGACATGCTGTGGAAGAGAGCCAGAGATTAATAATAACTCATGATTAAATGCAGAGTGGTGTAAAAACACATAGAGAGTGAACAGAGGTGAGAGAAGGAGAAATGCTCAGTGCATCATGGGAAGCCCCCAGCACTCTAAGCCTATTGTAGCGTAACTAAGGGAGGATTCAGGGTCACCTGATCCAGCCCTAACTATATGCTTTACCACAAATGAAACTTTAAAGCCTAATCTTAAAAGGTAGAGATCGTGTCTGTCTCCCGAATCCAAACTGGGAGCTGGTTCCAAAAAAGAGGGGTATGAAAGCTGAGGGCTCTGCCTCCCATTCTACTTTTAAATATCCTAGGAACCACAAGTAAGCCAGCAGTCTGAGAGCGAAGTGCTCTATTGAGGTGATATGGTACTATGAGATCTTTAAGATAAGATGGGGCCTGATTATTCAAGACCTTTTATGTAAGGAGAAGGATTTTAAATTCAATTAATAGAGGTGTGGAACATTGTCCATTCAGACTCATGTCCCCAGGAGTGCTGTTGAAGTTATGCCATACGTGTAAGGTGCCAGATGCTGTCAGCACACCTTCAGTATATGTTTCAACATGTCAAGCCAGGACATGTACACCGGGATAGGACAGGACGTTCCTCCCAGTCACATCCAGATTTCCCGTGAGGATTGAAGTCCTGGAGTAGCACAATGGAGTCTCTAGCTGAGGCACCTTCTAGCAGCCCACCCAGGGACTCCAAAAAGGCTGGGTAGAATTCTTCCATCATCAACTTTAGTTATCTTCTGTGGTCCTACAGGGCTTTTGGTGTTGATGAGCTGACCAATGCATTCCTTTTTTAAGAATGTAACAGATATTTAACCACAGCTGGCCACTCCCAACTACGACATTTGGAATCAACTCCAGATCTTTTGTTTGCTTAATTTGTCATGGAATAACATGGGATCAGGCCTCATTGGCTTATCAGTCATTAGTTCAGATACTTTTGAATCTCTGAAAATTAAGACCACGTATAAAAATTGCTCTACTTCCTAAACAGTAACAGTAACACTTTTGTTAAACCTGTTGAATTAAAGCTGAAAGTTTGCAGTTCAATTACATCCTGATTATTTGATTTAAAATTACAAAAAGTTGTGTTATTGTCCAAATACTTATGGACCTAACTGTTGATGATTTGTAGATGATGGGCGATCTTCACAGTCTACACCACAGTGGCAAGATGTTGAAGTGGTGCTTAAAAAAAATGGGTACTTCCCCTCAGCAGGCTTCCAAATGTCGACCAATCAGAACAAAGTGGACTTTTAGGGAAGAGGAGCTTAAGAAACCTGCCACTAATATTGCCTGTTTCAGAAATAAAGATTTACTGGCTGTGTGAGATAAATTTGGATTTGTTTTATTAATTTTTGTAAATCATGCAATGCTACTCTAATGAATTAACTGAATAAAATTATATAACTGTAATATGGCCCAAATAACTTTTAATAATAATAATCATCTTTGAGAGGACCGCTCAGGTTCTGAATGAGAATCAGAACCTGAGCATAAAAGCGAAGCTTTCGATTTACGTCCCTACCCTCACCTATGGTCACAAACTTTTGGTAGTGACCAAAAAAAGAGATCACAGATACAAGCGGCGGAAATGAGCTTTCTCCGACGGGTGGCTGGCCTCTCCCTTAGAGATAGGGTGAGGAGCCCAGCCATCCGGGAGGGGCTCAGAGTAGAGCCACTACTCCTCCACATCGAAAGGAGCCAGTTGAAGTGGCTCAGTCATCTGACAAGGATGCCTCCTGGACACCTCCTGGGTGACGTGTTCCGGGCATGTCCCACTGGGAGGAGGTCCCAGGGCAGACCCAGGACACGCTGGAGAGATTATATCTCTCGGCTGACCTGGGAATGCCTCTGTGTTCCCCCAGATAAGCTGGAGGAGGTGGCTGGGGAGGGAGGTCTTGGCTTCGCTGTTTGGGCTGCTGCCCCCGCGACCCGGCCTGGATAAGTGGGAGAAGATGGATGGATGGATATTTGAGAGGATTAACGCTAATATTTTCTGGAGCAGCAAACAGGACAATGCTTAATTTTTAGGCAAGAAATATCAAGAAATCAAAAAGAATTTCATTATTTTTTATTGTTTTTAAATTTGCAAACATTTCTTAAAACACATTTTTGCTCAATCATTATGAGTTATGGAGGTGGATTTTTTTTTATCCACCCTCAATAACTCACATTTTTATCCTTTTGAAATTATTTCTACAACACAACAAAGTATAGTAAAAATATACATTTTTGTTTTGTCTAGAGCTTTTCATGAGACCAGCAGTATATTAAAAATAGGTTTTTGTTGTTTGATGTGCATATGTATAGTACAAAAAGAACAACACAGTCAAATAAGCTTTACATGTAAATGTGCAGTGTAAATAGTGCTTGGTGTGCTCCATCCTCAGGAAGCCTGCAGGAAGCCACGACAAGTCTGTGGCCATAATGGTGAGACCTACAACACAGTGTGTGGCGCCTTTTCTGACCGTGTGGCTGTGGACTATGAGGCCCCTTGCCAAGCTGTGGGGGCTGTATCTGACATGGCCCCTGACTCAGCCTGCAGTTTGGTTCCTTGTCCAACTCTGTCCACTCCAGGCTGCCACCCTGTTACTCCATCTGGTGAGTGGAGCAGCACCATACATGAAAAGGCTACAGGTGCACAGGATAAACTATGGTCAGCCAACAGGTGAAACTACACTGTGTTCATGACATTTTTATGCAGCATCATGGGCAGTATGGTGGTACAGTAGTTCTGACTGTCACCTCACAGCAAGAAGGTTCTTGGTTAGGGCCTTTATGTGTGAAGATTACATATTCTCCCTGTGCCTGCATGGGCTTTCTCTTGAGTACTCCAGCTTCCTCCCTCAGTCCAACGACATGCATGTTGGGTTAATTGGTGATAAATAAATTGGTCATGGATGTGAGGTAAAGTGCTTGAAGTGTCTAGAATAAAGCACTGTATGAATCCCAAAAAGCTGAATCTGTTCATCTGTAGGTAGTGTTGCAACAAACAAACGCTACGTCCAGATGAACAGATTCAGCTTTTTGGGATTCTTTTACCAGGATTATTGAGCATGCATCAAGACACTGTATGAATGTTTTAATAAAATGTGACTTGTAGTCTAAAAGACTTTTAACTGTCGGTACAACTAGAAAAGTGCTATATAAATGTAAAGACATTACATAACATTATATTATGACCTCTGAACTTTATCCAGGAGCCTGCTGTCCCATATGTGCCAGCATGCTGCAGATCCTCTGGAACAAAGAGCAGATGAACACATTCTCAAAGGTATGGATGGCTCACAGCTTAGCTATTTTTGTTTAGGTAACGAAGCTTCCTCTCTTTCACTGTCCAGTATAATATGTTTATGAATCATTTAAGTGCTGATGACCAAGAGAATTTCAAAAGTACTATTATCTTTAATCAGTGTTGTTAGGTTTGAACTGTAGTTAGGTTATGGAAGCTACAAAATGAATATGTGTAAATGTTAGTGTAACCCATGTGAAACACAGAGGCTACTAAACCCTTTTTTGTCATGCAGAGCTGTTTCACATTATTCTCACACAGGGGTGCTGTGAGGCTGTTTTATGTGTAGGATGACCTTAGGTCTTTTTTTTTTTTTCAAATAAATGAAACCTATATTTATCAACCAAAAACTGGCCATTACAAAATTACTATAGAAGAAAATTAAGTACAAAAGAGACTGAGCACATGAGCATCAATAGTCCAAAAAAGAAAAGTAAAATAACGTAAAGAAAAAACATTTACAAATAATAGTAAAGCAACTTAAATAAAATAAAATAAAATTAAATGACAAGTATAAACAAACACCAAAGAAAGAAAAAGAGGTCTATTCAGATAACTGTAAATGCAAATTTATAAATGTTCAGTCTGCCTTTTTGGTCATTTTTTTTTTAGCTTGATAGAAAAATTTGAAACAGTGGTTTAATATTCCAGAATGTACATCTATGAATAAATTGTTTAGCAAACAAAATTAAACGGATTCGGTTTTCATGTCCGTCATTATCAGGCCATATTTTGCTTTGTTTAAAACCAGCTTGGGGTAATTTGTCTTATTTCCAAAGTGGAAAAGCAACAAGGAATTTTTACCAGGCTTTATACAGCCAGAGATGGAGCAGTTCAGATCAGCTTTGTGATTTCCCACAAAATCGCAAAATAGGGTAAGCCATTCTCTGATGGGGAGTTTATCAAACAGTGCTTGGTGGACTCTCTTGCGATGCTCTGAGAAACAATAAAGCATTTGAGAATGTTCCCCTCTCCAGGCAAACAATATCAAGATGGATTGATTGTGGGAAATCCGGAGCTTCAGTCGAAAAAGAAAGGATACAATTATGATTTTTTTTTTCTTGGTTCTGGACAAGAGTTGTGATGTCTGTGACACAACCCAGTTACTCATCTTTGTACATGAGAAAGAGTTTGATGTTACAGAAAAGCTGGCAGCAATGCACTCAAAGAAAGGGACTGTGACAGGGAGTAATTTGTTCACAGAGGTAACTGCATGCTTTGATAGGCTGATAGGAAAATACTTGATACCATTTTCGATACCACAGGGAAAATTTTGACCCTGTCCTGCAACAACAGCAGTAATGGATCAGAAGTTATTTCTTGAAAAACGTAAGTTGTTCATTTTCAACTAATTTTCCCAATTGCAAGTTAGATTTAATAAAATAAGTATTTAAAGGTACAGTATGTAAAATGTCAACACTAAGTGTCAGTAGATTGTCGACTGCAGTCAACTGAATTCAGTTTTCTTACCCCTCGTAATTCAAATGGATAATCCTAGCTACAGTAGCCGCTGTCAGACAAACAACTCCGCCCGCCATTCATCTGTAGTAAGTGTAGGAGTGTGTCATTCTGCTGTTTACCTCAGCTGGTGTCCACATCTATTTATTCTGTAGGACGTTGTAAAACTTTGTGAAAGGAGTTTGATACGAGTCAATTAGTCAATGAAGTTCACTTCTGTCCGATGACAGCGATACTGAGGTGAATTGTTGAGAATATCCTGAACTTTTCTGTCGATAAGTGCTGCTGTTTATGCCGCTGTTAGCCAGCATTAGCGAAACTTTCTTTGCAGTGGATCTAACATTGTTGGACTCGGACACTTAGCGAATAAACTCTCATACTGTGTGAGAATATAATCAAACTGTTTTCAGAGAGAAAGTGTATGTAGTATAGGACACTTGAGCCTAACATTAGCTGGCGTAATGTTAGCTTATAACCAGCTGTTGTTGTTGTTGTTCAGCCAGCTCGTTGTCAGCTGTCGGAAATGAGAGGATCACGTGTAATCTGCTGTCAGTAAGTAATTGCAACAATATCAGGAATAAATAAGCATGTTTATGCACATTTTCGTGTGTTATAGAGCCCTGTATTCAGTTCAGGAGATGAGACTTGAGGTGAGGATGAAGAAGATGAGGTAGAAATGAGGGAGGAGAGAGCAGTGGTGGAGGAGGCAGATGAAGAGGAGGGAGAGGAGAGAATGTGTCATATGCCAGAATGGTATTAAAGCAAAGTGGACTCTGAAGCAAGACCCAATCCAGATCAACTCAAAGTTCAGAGGATTTATTGAACAACAAGTAAACACAGATGGAGATGTCAGTCAACAAAATACCTGGGGACAGTTTGGTTTACAGGGACAGGAGCCACTGAGAAAGAGGAGAGGTAAGTTATACCAGGTTAGTCTACAGACAAGGGTTTCACAGAAATGTTCTGGAGGATTGTGTTTTAGTTGAGTGAGTCTGCTTACCTGGTTTGTCCGGGAAGGATTCTTGGGAGGGGACCACTGGTCTCTTTTATGCCAGCAAACAGAGTCATCAGAGTGTAGGCAGGCAGGTGAGTTGATTTGAAGAGTTCTCCAAAGAAGGATTCCAGAGAGAGAGGAGCAGCTCGATGGGGAAAGATAGGTTACACTAGAGAAGGAGCCGCTCTTCGGCCGCACAGGGAACACACTCTAATAAAGCAGACAATCTGGCGGAGAGTGGACATTGGAGCTGGTCTTAAAATGCTGGCTGAGAATAAGACTGACATCATTATCATTTTCTATTAAATAACCCAAAAAAGATTACTTACTGTACCTTTAAGATGAAATTTTAGGGATTTTATTCATTTTACAAATGATTTAGATAATTTCATTACATATCATAAAAATATATTTTAGAATCTAAACAGAAGGTACAACAAATAATACAGTAATACAATACCTACTACAGCTCAATAATTTAATTATTGTAGAAGAAGAACATTATGGAAACGTTAAAAATGGACTTTGGGTAACGTGGTATTAGTTACACTAAAATAAAGAAGGTATAGAAAAACTTTTTTTTTTTTTAAACTGCTGGCTGTGAAAAATCACTTAACCAGTAACTCCCTTAAAACTAACCACACAGCTGGCTATAACAAAATAAGAAGCACATTTGTTAGTTTATCATCTGCTGCAGGCTCTCTCTCATCCACCGTCCACACTGCTCTGCCTCCATCTGCAGCCCTTCATTTCCTCAGCCCTACTCCTCAGGCCTGAAACCTGTCCAATTCAGCTGCTCTGCTCCTTATTGCACTTTTTATTTGCTCAGATTAGGGAATCTCTGCTCAGTTCAACTACAGTTCCCCCACGGCTCTGTACAGACAGCAACCCACCCGCTCCATGCATTCCTCTCTGCCGCGGTTCAATATCTCATCTGTGTCACGTTCAGCCCTGCAATATTCCTCTTTTATCTAACTACAGATCGCTAACTGCTATGGCTAATGTGGCTATTGGATAATTGCTAATAGTTAAACGGTTAACATTATCATGCGCGCCAGCCAGGTTAACATTTAAGATACACTATATTGCCAAAAGTATTCGCTTGTCTGCCTTCACACGCATATGAACTTGACTGGCATCCCATTCTTAATCCGTAGGGTTTAATATGATGTCGGCCCACCCTTTTCAGATCTCGGGTTGAGGTCAAGACTCAGGCCAGTGAAGTTTTTCCACGCCAGACTCACTCATCCATGTCTTTATGGACCTTGCTTTGTGCACTAGTTGTTGTTTGCTACACACAAGAAAGTGATCATCATCATCCCCCCCCACACACACACACATTTTATCATCATCCTTGGTCCTTGCTGATTTTTTACTTTTGTGCAGTTGTATGTTTCACATGTGAACTTATCTTACAGCACACCAGTGTGGCTTGGCACACCATTTGGAAACCAATGCTATATTACTGTATATTAGTACCATTAGTACTGCCACATTGCTAAAGTGTAGATTGAATGCAGTACAATACATCAAAGTTCAGCCAGCTAAACTGCATTTTGTTGATAGTGCAGTGTTGACACTCCACTAGGAAGCTAGTGATAATGGGCTGTCACTTTTACTATCCAGTTTTAAATGTACAGTGCATCTGGAAAGTATTCACAGCGCTTCACTTCTTCCACATTTTGTCATGTTGCCTTATTCCAAAATGGATTAAATTCATTTTTCACCTCAAAATTCTACACACAATATCCCATAATGATAAAGTGAATAAAACTTCTAGCAAATTTATTAAAAATAAAAAACAAAAATATAACATGTACATAAGTATTCACAGCCTTCGCTCAATTCTCAATGCTCAATTCTTTGTTGAAGCACCTTTGGCAGCACTTATGAGCCCCTGAAACGAGATCCAGGTAGTGGTTACAGGAAGAGGGTGATAGATTGTCTGAAGCAGTTAGAGCAGGACAACCCTATTGACCGAACCTCATACCACAGGTTATACCCAGGGGAAGCTACACCAAGTCTGTATGGTTTACCGAAGATACATAAACAGGGTGTACCTTTAAGACCAATTGTCTGCATGAGCAACTTGATCACCAATAACATCTCAAAGTTTCTGGCTTCGGTCCTCAACCCATTGGTAGGCAGCTCCAAACACCACATCCAGAACACTTTGGATTTCGTTGAGAAGGTGAGAGATGTCATTATGGAGGCAGATGAAACAATGGTCTCGTATGATGTTACATCTCTTTTCACTTGTGTTCCAGTTACTGAAGCAGTGGAGGTAGTTCGTAAGAGATTACAGGATGACCCCAACCTCAGCAACAGGACCACCCTCAACACCGACCAAGTGTGTCTGCTCTTGGAACTGTGTCTTCAGTCCACGTATTTCACATACAAGGGCCAGTACTACAGGCAGAAACATGGGTGCGCCATGGGTTCCCCAGTTTCTCCTATTGTGGCCAATTTGTATATGGAGGAAGTGGAAAAGAGGGCTTTGTTATCCTATTCTGGAACACCACCGAGTCATTGGTTCAGGTACGTGGATGACACCTGGGTAAAA
>VUQS01076851.1:9799-22467 GCA_015108495.1 Heterochromis multidens
CAAAAATATACTCTATAGAAGCAAGAATTTTAAGTCCTTAACCCAAAAATAAATGGTAAGCAGGATTTGTTGCTCCACCCTCCACATGGACATATAGCATCTGTTTAATAGCTGAATTTTTCCCAAGACAGTCTACATTCCAGGAAATCATCTCTTGATTTATGCTCTATGTCACTGTCTTGATATCTTTACAATATGTCCAATAAAAATGGATTTTAAGGACACTTAAAATGTATCCATATTTACGCTATTAAAGCAAACATTAAGATTTTCAAACTACAGTATGCAAAAGGTTTGAGCTAATGTTCATTTCTTTATATTTTGCATCCAAGGAGCGATACTGCTTGTAACTTTTCAAAGTGGTCTTTAGCAATATTTCTCCAGGCTTCCTGAAGGTCTCTCGAGGTAAATCTTTGGTAATTGGCTGCTTTTTCACTAATTTTTCAGTCCTTGTACCACACAATTTCAAGAGGAATGTTTCTGTTTGTTTTTTAAGCCACTTAACACTTATCTATAAATCATTCAAGCATAAACAGGCACCCAACTCAAGAATAAGAAGTTGCAGGCCTAAAATACTATCTACAGCAGATGAACAGTATCTGAAAGTCATGTTCTTAAGAAATAGGAAAAAATCCAGCAAAGACCTGGCACAGGACCTGAGAGATGCATCTGGCCATTCAGTTGATGTATCTACTGGAAGGGTGGTTGTCAAGAAGCCATTCTTAAAGAATGGAATCAGGGAGAAAAGGCTGAGGTATACCAAACTACACAAGAACTGGACTGTAAATCAGTGGCAACAGGTCTTATGGAGCAATTAATCCAAATTTGAAATTTTTGGTTCAAATCATCGTCACAGTCGACCTCAACATTATTGAAACAGCGTGGGATCATCTTGCCAGAGAAGGGAACAAAAGGCAGCCAACATCCAAAGAAGAGCTTTGAATGTCCTTCAAGAAGCCTGGAGAACTATTCTTAAAGACTACTTAAAGCTGCCTAAAAGAATAAAGGTGGTCATACCAAATGTTAACTTTCAAGCTGGTTAGAATTATACAAACTCTATTTTTGCCTTATATCCTGTATTTCCATGTATGTTTTCACATTTTAAAGAGTCAGTGTTTCTATTTCCCACTTTCTTAGCAAAATATAAAGAAACAAGTGGTGGCTTAAGACTTTTGCACAGTACTGTAAATACTAAATTTGGATACAATTTACTTAATTTTGTAGTTATTTTGAGCACTTACATGGATGATTTTTTTTTTAAATTCAAATGAATTCAACCATTTGTTTTTTCTGTTTGGGATTTCTTTGTCACTCTTAGGTCAATAATGCAACAGATAATGGTCAGCATCACATTCCCTAACTTCCTGGATGCAGGTTGGTTCCTGTTAATTTCACATGCAGAGAACAAAGGACTTAACTGTTTTCCTAAGAAATTTGCATCATTTGTTCAGCTCTGTATGGCCCAGATTGCCTCCTTATGGAGAATCAATTGTAATGGATGTTCTTTTCACTTTGAAAATGCTTTGAAAGAAGTGAGTCACAGTGTCATCTGTAGACATAGTTGCAAGCTCATCTTTAGAGGAATTCAGTGGACTTAAGTTTGTATGTATTAGAAAAAAACTGATTACCAGGCCTCCCTCTCTCTATTTCTTAAATATGTTGCTTTTCATGCAGTTTTGGCAAAATAAGAGTTTTAGTTTATTAAGGTTTTAACATTAGATTTATGCTGCCACCCCCAAGAAAATGTGAGAACTGATGTTAAAACCCAGAGAAACTGGCATATCCTTTCTGAAAAGAAATGTTCCTTTTTATTTTTCTAAATTTAAATATTCACTGCTCTTAAATTTTAAACAACTATTTACATGACTGGTTTCTCCTGGGAGGAGGACAATAAACTTTATCTCTTAAGTTGCTTTAATTGTCCCATATGAACAAAGGATAAATGTACTATTTGTACCACATTGCTTTTGTGTTGAACCTACAGTGATAGGTTAGGTTAAAGGTCAGTGTTGTACCAAAATGTTGACACAAACAAAAGCAGATGGGATAGTAAAAGAAAAAGTAACTTAATCAGCTTTACTGAGGATAGCAAAAGTCCTGCAAGGCAACCCAAAACTGTAAAAATCCCCAAAACTCATGGAAACCGCACGTGGGAAGATGTGGAACAGAAAATGAATGACTAGATAAACCAAGAACAGTTTCAGCTGAATAGTCAACTCTGCTTAGTAAAGTGATGTAAAAGTATCTGCTTGATAGTCATAGTAAAAGCAGGTCAACTCTAAATACTGAGAAAAGATGCTCCAATGCTTCCTTTATCATTTCCTGTAGCATATGAAACACTGGACCATTCCTTATGTAGGGAAGGGAGATGATGCTGTCAATTCAAAACTACGCAAACTCCCACCGTTCGCGAAAATATCAACACATCGACAGAACTGACAACTGTTCCATAACTTGCTCATATACAGATGTTTGTAAACTTTAAACAAACTCACAGGCGAACTGTGAACATTACACTAATTGGAATTCAAAATCTTCTTGTTAAGTTGTTTCTTTGTGTGAAGCACTTTGAGTTCACAAATGTGCTCTCTAAATAAAAATAATTAAAACCACAACTCTAAATGAATGCTAATATTTGCTGTATGTATAAATAAGGTGATAATATATCAAAACTGTGTCGTTTTAAGTGTGTGTTAACCTAAATATACCTGAATGTGCTTCTATAGCTACCGATGACGCACCAGAGTCAGAGAAGGAGGTCTGCATCAAGAAGGAAATTCAGTACTTCTTTGAGAATGACAGCCTGTCTTTTAGAGGCACATTTGACACAGAGACGTGCTCCAGGTAAACCTATCCACAAGACACCTAAAAACCCATCTCAACTACACAACAGGCATTTACAAATGAAAACCCCCAGAGCTTAAAAAAAATTTGCATGCTATGAAAGTGAAATCAAGTCACTTGCATGAACCACCATTTTGGCATTTTCGTGTGTGATTTGTGCGTGTGCGCGTATGGTGTTTTAAGGCCCCCTCGTGCCTGCTAATGGAGTGCCTGCCTGCATGCCGCATGGCATTCCTTCACATTAGCCGCACACACGTTTCTTTTTAACGACCACCATTAAAAAAAAAAAAAAAGCAGAGAAAATAATTTGTGCACCAGCGACATGTGGGTCTTAGTAAAGTTCTTGGAGGACAGTGGCATTGTAAGGCAGGTTTATGTGCCCTTAGGAATTAAAATAGTTGGCAAATTTGACCAGGTGATCCACTGTGTGTGTGTTTTTAACAAGCATCTATGGGATTATTTAGTCATGCATGCAGAGTAATAGCTGTCTACTTTTGTGGAAAACAGAATCACTGCGTTTTCATTTCACTGCTTTCTGGTTAAATATTCAACTTCCTGTATCTCTTGTGAGCATGTTTGAGTGAAATTATATCTTTCCTGGCCTCAAGCCCATGTGTCAACAACTGCTCTTGTGTCTCTTGTGTGTCTTCTCTTCTCCAGGCTCTACCATGCTGAAAGGCTGCCCAAGACGAACCTTGTCTTCATCGTTGCAGAGAGAGAACATTTCTGCGAATGTCAGGAAAAGATATTAAAACAGGAAGAACAGGAATGTATCCTTTTACCTAATACAACTGTGATCTGGTAGACAATTTGATTCAGTGAACAGATGTCTATAAAGTTTGTGCTTTTGATAACATAGACGCTGATTATGGCTGATATTTTCGCCACTCACTGTTTAAAGAGAACTTGTGGTAAACAACTGAATGTTCTTTCTCCAAGCTTCTGTAAAAGGGTTGTTTTCCATCATCCACAATGGTTACCATGCAGTATTTCCCTCATTTGCGTCTTTTAGAATCCCACAGCCGCAAAAATGAGCAAACATTTCCGCCATAATTGACATTTACAAATTGGCCCAGAACTGAGATTTGCAATGCCTGGATTTCTAAGTCTGTATGGCAGATGGTAGTGTGGGATAAGTCTGAATAGCTTACAAACAAATCTATGATGTCCTCACAAATACACAGAGCTGTGATCAATTAGAGGTAAAGGCTCTTGGAAAAACACATGACTGCTACATCATTGCAGTATTAAGCAATGTGTTCCAAATAGTAGTGATTTTCTTTAGCAATCAAGATGTATTATTTAACACTATTCTGGCTCTACATAAAGTCATGTGTCTTCTAAACAAAGCACTATTTGTTGTTGCTGTTACTAATGCAGAATCAATCAGAAGTTGTCATGTTCCTGACTTTAGTCATCCAGCAAATGGGCCTGATCCTTGTGAAATGGCTTCCAATCCCCGGTACAGGAAAGGGCCTGCAGTTTGTTTTGATAACAATAGTAACGTAAGTGCCTTTAATCAGACCTGGATGATTTTTTTTTTTTAAATTGGTTGTTCTGTGCAAGTTTATCATCTCCAGGCTGCAAAGAGCTTTTATCTGACTAACTGGTGAATGGGAGAGAAACATTCTCCCTCCTTTTGTCTTCTCAGGAAGATATTTGGATTCTTTAGTAAATGCTTCACTATGTTCAACAGACAGTCACTAACTTTGTCTGTCTGGCATTTAGTGCTGGGTAGGTAGAGTACAGAGCATTAGAGCTTTATTACTGAAAATTGCTGTATGATGCTATTGGAAACCAAACATTTTGGAGATGGTAAGTTGTAGGCTATTACACCATAACAACTTTTTAAAAGCTGCTATAACCTGTTATAGAGCTTAGTGGGACCCCATTCAAATTACACACAGTTATCTATTGATAACACAAGTATAACTATTGATAAATAGTGATAACAGAAGTTTTTCTGAGAAGATCTGCAACACCCAATGACATTTAACCAGAGATTCAACCGACAAGTCTTACACTCCTATAAGAGTGTAGTTATATAGGAAATAGTTCAATGAAAAGGTTTTTTTACTATACACTCACCTGGCACTTTGATAGGTATACCTATTCAACTGTTCATTAATGCAAATATGTGATCAGCCAATCACATGGCAGCAGTTCAGCATGGTCAAGATGACCTGCTGAAGTTCAAACTGAGAATCAGAATGGAGAAGAAAGGTTATTTAAATGTCTTTGAACATGGCATGGTTATTGGTGCCAGACAGGCTGGTCTGAGTATTTCAAAAACTGCTGATCTACTGCTTTCCCACACAACCATCTCTAGGGTTTACAGAGAATGGCCCAAAAAAGAGGAAATATCCAGTGAGCAGAAGTTGTTTGGATGAAAACACCTTATTGATGCAAGAGGTGAGAGGAGATTGGCCAGACTGCTTTGAGCTGATGTGAAGACAACAGTAACTCATTACAACCATGGTATGCAGAAGAGCTTAACAACACATCGAACCTTGAAGCAGATGGGCTACAGCTGTTGAAGACCGAAATCCTGTTAGCTAAGAACAGGAAACTGAGGTTGCAGTTCACACGAACTCACCAAAATTGGACAATAGTAGAAGATTGGAAAACGTAGCCTGGTCTGATAAGTCTAACTTTCTGCTGGAACATTCAGATGGTTGGTTCAGAATTTGGCATAAACAACATGAAAGCATGGATCCATCCTGCCTTGTACCAGTGGCTGTTGTTGTTAATGTAATTGTGTGGGACTGCTTGAACATGACAGTGAGTTCACTGTACTCAAATGGCCTCTCAATCCAACAGAGCACCTTTTGGATGTGGTGGAACGGGAGATTGGCATTGTTGATATACAGCCAAGAAATCTGCAGCAACTCTGTGATGCTGTCATGTCAATATGGAACAAAATCTGTGATGAATGTTTCCAGCACCTTGTTGAATCTATGCCATGAATAACTAAGGCAGTTCTGAAGGCAAAAGGGGTTCCAACCTGGTACTAGCAAGGTGTACCTAATAAAGTGTCCAGTGAGTGTTAAGTTCAGTTAAGTTCTCATGATCCAAGCCTATTCTCAAAATGCCTTGTTATTGTTTATCATATATATTTTTTTTTTTTACCAGAACCAACATAATAGGGGCCAATAAAGCGGAGACGAGATGAATTTTGGTCAGAGCGAGTCACTTTTATTCAGTGTCCAAACCCCCAAAGTTCTTAAGACTCTCTCCCAGTATGGGAACAATATATCAGTGATGAACCCATGGCACCTTTCCATAACTAATGTCTTTACATCATGCATGTCATTTCTTTTTTGGATTCTTTTGTCTTTTGTGAAATCCCTCAAAAGCTGTGTGTGTGTAGGTTTCCCATGCAAAGATAAACAGTCGGCTGTTACTTGATTTATGAATAACTAAGCTAAACAAACATTTTCATGAGCAGCACAGAATCTTTGCGTGTGAAACCCCTGTGCTTGAATGCTTTGTTTGTTTTCACTCTATAGTTTTTTTCCAGTGTCAAAGTTTTTCGGTCTTAAAAATGAACTCCTCTGCGTGTACTGTCTTGCTCACTCACACATACATATGCAAACACCCACCCATCCACCCACACACTAACTTTCTCTCACACTTGTCTCTTAAGGGAATGCATCTGCCTTGTACTACTGTTTGTGTATGTAATCTAATTATTTCTGCCTTTTCTGCTCACATTTCCTTTCTAACTTGCTAACTATATGGACCTTTTGCTGCATGATTCTCTTTCTCTGTTTTCTCTGTTTTTCCCGCCTTATGATTGGCTGTTGATGGTTAGGATGAGGTCATGTGCCGAAGGAGCGCAGGCTCCCCATTGGCTTCCTCTCTGCTCATGTTACTGCTGCCACTGTTCATGTGCTGTCTCGGGTCAGTCCCATAACGCTCACTCTCTCTCGTTAACACTTTGTCATTATTTTCGAATGCTCGATCTTTAGCTTGTAACTCTTGCTTCCTTTCCTCTGATGTTTTCGATCCTCAGTTTGTTTTTCCCACCTTGTCTCCTCTCCTGTTTTTACATCTCTGCTTTGTTCCACTACTTTATCTTTTTTTTCCCCATTGCTCTTCCACACTTTTCTTTCTCACCTGTCCCTCTCTCTTACTTTATACCACCATCTGACTTCACCTCCCTAACTTACCTCCCTGTCCTTAACTGACTTTGAACTTCAAGCCATTCTCTTTGTATCGTTCCCCATCAATCATTATCTGTCTTCAAGTGTCTACTGGTTACTGATGTATCCGGATGCTAGCAAAAACAGACCACTCACTTGTCATTTACATCTAGATTTTATTTTCTTTTGCCAAAAAATATCAAAGGAATATGTTCTTTTCCTTGTCCCTCCATGTACTAGGAATACAGAGCATATGAGTTTTGATCATACATAGTTTATCCAGAGTTTCCCAGTCAAATATAAAAACCTCATTCAACCACCTTTTTGATCCCTCAATAGCTCCGATAGTGTGCTTTCTAGGCCTCATTCTCCTTTGTTACTTCTGTTGTAAGGAACTTGCAACTGTCAAGCTTTCTACTGTCACATTGCACATATATTGTGACCAGCTACAGTATTGTGCAAAAGTCTTGAGCTGCCCGTCATTTATATTTTGCAAGGAAATGGGAAATAAGTGCAGCGATTTATTGAAACATGTGCAAATGTAAATGGAAATACAGAATGACGGAGTGTACAATTCTTGAAAGTCAATATTTGGTATGACCACCTTTATTCTTCAACACAGCCTGAACTCTCTTAGGCACTCTTCTTTTAATTTCTTTAAGTAGTCTTCAAGAATAGTTCTCCAGGCTTCTTGAAGGACATTCAAACTTTTCTTTGGATGTTTGCTGCCTTTTGCTTTGTTCTCTGTCAAGATGATCCCACACTGCTTCAATAATGTTGAGGTCCGGGCTCTGAGGAGGTCAGTCTACGACTGATAATGTTCCATTGTGTGTTTTTCTATCCAGGTATTCTTTTACTGCACTGGCAGTGTGTTTGGGATCATTGTCATGCTGAAGTGAAATGAAACTGTTGCCAATCAGACACTTTCCAGATGCAGGTGCATTATAATTCCATCAGTTTTGACAAGATCTCCAGCACCACTGGCTGAAATGCCGCTCCAAACTATGACAGAGCCTCCACCGTGTTTTACAGATAGCTGTAGACACTCACTGTTGTACCTCTCTCCTGACATTCTCCATACTTATTGATGACACTTTGAACAAAAAATTTCAAATTTGGCTTCATCACACCATCAGACCTGTTGCCACTGATTTTCAGTCCAGTTCTTGTGTAGCTTGGCATACCTCAGCCTTTTCTCCCTGTTTCCCTTCCTGAAGAATGGCTTCTTGATAGGCACCCTTCCACTGAGACCATTTCTGATGAGGCTTCAGTGAACAGTAGATGGATCAACAGGACCAGATGCATCTCTCAGGTCTTGTGTAACTTTCAGATAGTTTTCAGCTCATAGCTATTTGGGAATCAACTTGGTGGTGCAAAAATACTATTTTATGCCTCTCAAACTTTGTTGTCTTTGGCATTTTTGTGGATTCAGCTAAAGACATGATAGTAAAAGATGTGTTTTTGCAACATGCTGCTTGTAACAAGGAGTCTAAAGATACAATTTAAAATTAGTTATTTGCTAAGTGGTCTTATGTGTAGACACAATACTGGTTCATCCCTTGGGTTAGGTGCATTTGTATGCTTGAATGATTCATAGGTCTGTGTTAAGTGGCTTAACGAAAAAAATAAATCTGAAAAGGACTGAAAACGAGTGAAATGTCCAAATAAAAACTTCAGAAAGACTGGAGAGCTATTGTTTAAGACGACTTTAAAAAATTACAGGAAAGTCTGGCTCCTTGGGAGGAAAAGATAAAGAAAAAGGGGTGGCTCAAAGCCTTTGCATAGTACTGCAAAATGAAATGACACTGGCAGGTTTAGCCTGTTAGATAATTGAGCAAACATTAATTTTTAAAATTCCTTTTTAAAAACATTGTTTTTGCTATAAAAAATGCAAAGAAAAATAGAAAAGCAGATGCTCATATGCTCAGCTGTCTGCTTAGCTTACATATTTCTTTGCTTTATTCCCAAACACGACATTAGGAAGTAAAGCTCAGTTACTACTGCTGGTTGCACAGCAGTTATTCCTCAAAGCAACTGCACTCCAGGTACTCATCAGGTCCGTTTCGAGGGAAGCCATAAATATGTAAAAGGAAATTCTGATAAACCTATCTTAGAGTTTTATATAACTAAAAGCAAAAGCACCGGGGTAATGAAATAATACTTTTAAGAGAAATATCATGTGCTTTTTTTTTTCTCCATCTGACACTCACCATTCTATGAATGTCATTCCTCTATTTAACCTTAAGTTAAAGATTACTTATTATGATATATCAAATTCAGCACATTCAGAACACTAAAGTATTCTAAGAGTATGTACTTCAGACCTTTAAGTGGTATTTCCTATTGCTTGATTTGGGCATTTTTCTTTCAATCGAAGAGCCAAAGGCAGCAGAAAAGTCTGGAACTTTTTTACTATTTGAATTGGCCAAAGTTCCCGCTGCAACCTGTTGGTGGCACTGACATGTACAGTGTATATACACTGCTCACAAAAATTCACAAAAGGAACACTTTGAAAACACATGAAATCTCAATGGGGAAAAAATCTATGAAAAGCACAGGGTGCTAGTGGTGGACCTGCCATTTCTGGTACTCTATGGCAAATGCCAATCAGGCTCCACTGTGCAGGGCAGTGAGCACAGGACCCACTAGAGGACATTGGGCCCTCAGGCCACCCTCATTAAGTCTGTTTCTGATTGTTTGGTCAGAGACATTCACACCAGTGGCTTGCTGGAGGTCATTTTGTAGGGCTGTGACAGTCCAGCTCTCCCAGCTCTCCTAGAGTAACTGCCTGTCTCCTGGAATCTCTTTCATGCTCTTAAGACTGTGCTGGGAGACGCAGCAAACCTTCTGGCAATGGCAGGTATTGATGTGCCATCCTGGAGGAGTTGGACTACCTGTGCAACCTCTGTAGGGTCCAGGTATCGCCTAATGCTACCAGTAGTGACACTGACCCTAGCCAAATGCAAAACTAGTGAAAAAACAGTCAGAAAAGATGAGGAGGGAAAAATGTCAGTGTCCTCCACCTATAAAACCATTCCTGTTTTGGGGGTTGTCTCATTGTTGCCCCTCTAGTGCACCTGTTGTAATTTCATTAACACCAAAGCAGCTGAAACTGATTAACAACCCCCCTCTGCTAACTGGCCAGATCAGTATTCCAGAAGTTTAACTGACTTGATATTATACTCTAATTAAAAAGTGTTCCTTTAATTTTTTTTGAGCAGTGTGTCTATATCAATAACATATACACTGTATATATCCATGAAGTTCTCTATTTGTTGAAGCACTCATGTGCCAGTAAGCTGGACAGCGTGGCAGACCTTACCCAGGATACTGATGTACAGATATTTTATACTTCCTTGTGAATACCTCTTCAGATTGTGGAGAAAGTGTGGTTTCTTAACTGTGATTGGATAATTACTGTGGCAGGGAAAGGTTTAGCGAAGGGAGAGTTTTTAATGAGTTCTTTTTAACAAATGCTAACTACACTTTCTTTCCTCCCTGCTTGCCACCAGGAATATAACCCTGACTGTGGTGGGGTGTCCAGCTTGACTCCATCGCTGTGGTTAACGCTGTCCCTTCAGCTGGTACTGGTCTGGGTTGTGACCAGACACCATGCCATCCCATCATGACCTCTGAACAACATAATCGAACCCTGTATCTTCACCCCTCCGTATCTCCAACATGGCAACCAGCATGCAGCGCTGCCACTAAATGATGAGTGCTCGATGAGAAGCGCTTGTAACAAACGAAAACCTGTGAGCCCCACATTCTGCCAGTTTCTTCTTTATTTTCAGGGGTTTCTCTAAGTGATTTCACCAGGGTGCAAGTGACAAAAGAAATGCATATCAGAAGATAATGATTTTAAAACTAGGAAAGATCTCAGCTTATATCTGTCCATCATCCCTTAAGTGGTACCCGCCAGCTGAGATTAGTAATGAATCCAAAGATTCATTTTGTTTGGCGAGTTTTTGTCTGACTTGGTTTCTTTCAAAGAGACTGAACTGCCTTACAGTATCAGGGGGATTTAAATCACAATGGGCGGATTTGCTGTTTATTGAATATGTTGAGCAGTTACATTCACCACTGCCAGAAACAGCGCTGCCCTTTGCAAGAGTATATTTTTAATCGATTTGCAGTGGTTAGTTATTATGTATTTGTTTTTTTTGGTTAAGAAATTGGCCAAGATCAGAGCAAGAGATGCCAAATCATCACATCATCACAAGCTCTTGCCTTTCATTTGCCTCGTCTGGGTTGCTCATAATAATATTGTCTGTCTGATTTTTAGATAACATTACCCAGAGCATTTTCACAGTATCTCTGAGGACATTGTCTTCACTTCACTATGCTGTTCTTTAATGTAGATGCTGTTTTTGCAGTGTGAAAGTCATGTTCATTGTTATGTTTTTGCACAAAAGCCGACCCTTCTACTGCCACAGAGTGCTTGTTTCTGAGTGTATGAATTTTGACTTTGTAGCTGATCATATGGATTTTCTGCCTTGGTTTTGGATTGCCCCGGTGAAAACTTTGCTGCCATAGCACACATAAACCAGCTGTGACAAGCTTGGCTGGTGTCCTGTGTGTGCTCAGTGGACAAAATCTCTAGTGCCATGTGGACTCTGTGACTCATACAAACCCCTTTTTAGACTGTGGCTGCTGAATGGAAAGTAGTGTAGTATTTAATTATTTAAAGGTTATTTGAATGAAGAGTCAGGACATCATTCTGCTGTTTTTTTAATTGCCACCATGAAAGAAAGGGTTACAGGAGAATTTGTATTCAATGTTTCTGTCAAAATTTGGTCAAAACGAAAAAAAAATGGTACATTTGTATTCACTGCTGTCACTTTTTAAATTAAATGGCTACTATCTGCACTGCAATTCGAAGTGCAGCTGCTATTTCTTTTTACAGTTTGATCTCCTTGCTGAAGAACAGCCTTTATCTCTGTGTAGTGGTGAAGTTCCCTCTGTCATATTATTATACTGTGATATTAGCTACTATACAAGAGCTTCATACCACTCTTTTGACTCATCTATATATGAATTTCTCCAAGAAAAGTTCATCTTTTCATTTTGTGTGCCTTCTTCTCATATTAATTACATATATTAAACATACCTACATAATCCATATGATGTGCTGATACTACTGTACATGGTTTTAGTAAATTTGTGTAATCATATTTGTCAAAGAGAGAACAGTAAAGCACATTTTATTTATTTAAAAAAAAAATTGCAATCAGTCAAAACACTGCTTTAAAAGCAAATATATCTGCTGTACAAACAATAACGAAGTTCACAGGAACAAACTGGATTCTCATAAAAGCTAAATACCAGTGTCAACAAATCAAAACCACTTAATAAATTTCAGGATGAAAATATTTTGAATATGCAGTATGTGGAAAACCACTTGCTGTAATTTTACGGTTAATTTACGTATTTACGCAGTCTTGAGTAGAACATAATTCTTTATTGGCAGGAAATAATAGCCAGACTGCAGACTTGGCTGTGATTATTTGAAACGCAAGTTTTAAATCTTTAAGATAAAACTGTCATTTTTACATAAGCCAGCTGCACTTGACAATTTGTTTTGTCAATGAATATTATTTAGGACTTTGGTTCCTGTTAAAAACTAACAATCACAGAATTAAAAAAAAAAAAAAAAAGTGTATGTTGGCTTTCTTGTTT
>VUQS01076851.1:22487-32655 GCA_015108495.1 Heterochromis multidens
CCTTTTAAAAAAATAAAAAAACAAAAAATAAAAAAAAAAAAAAAAAGTGTATGTTGGCTTTCTCTGAAAAGTTGGTCATATACCAGGGCTGCAACTACTTTGTGACTTGTTTAGTGATATTAGATACTTTGGGATGTACTCTGTGGTTAGATATGAAAAATGCTTTCATGCTGAGCATTCACACCAAATGTTACATTTGAACATTAAAACAAATCAACAATTATTTGTTTATGGCACTCGAAATGTCAGCAATGTAGGAAATTGAGGATGCAAGAAGCAAGACCAAGGAGTGCATCTTTTTGTGTGTACTCTGTAAACACTGGCGGATGTTTGCAGAGAACTACTTAATTCTGTGGGGAAGTGAAAACCACACAATTTAATCTATGCGTATCACATTACCACTAACATTCAACCTCTTCAGAATCCTTCTGTTGGCTAAACAATTACATCACAGTGACTTATGTCAGTTTTTTGTGTCAGACACATTCCTCCAAGTCACATTAAGGGATCCTAGCTCTTCGGACTTCTTTTGTGGCAAAGTTCCACCGCCACCACGATCATTAAATCAAAACCATCATCGTCAGGAAGTTTCCAAATGGTCTCACAGGAACTTTTTACTCTCAATATTTTCCTCTATCTTTAACTGTAACCTTCCAAAAATTGTGGTGAAACAAACAATGGTATTTATGCTCCTCATATATTAACACGTAAGAATATCAAGTGCCATATACAGTAGGACTTATATTCTCTTGTGGAGAAACCTATTATTATAACATTTATGCAATGTTACCAAGGCAAGATAAGTCTCAAATTGTTTCAGTGTGCTGCATGGTATTCCTGCTTTAGTGTGTACTGATGGAAAGCATAATATACTGAGTGTCAGGCATTAGTTCATGATATAATAAGGTATGATCAGCTAATACTGCCGTTCTCTTGAGGGGACAGCATTTGGCTCTGCTGGGGAAAAAGAGAACTTGATAGGTATACATGATGTTTGAATGCACTATTCAGTCAGTCTGATTGATTCAAACCATGTGGTTCACTATTATTTAAGAAGCATGCCAGTAATTTAGCTCATTTACTGCAATTCATGAGTACTTTACCTCATTACCAGTTCTTTTCCAAACCATGTTGCGATGTTTGGTATTTCAATTGTCGGATGAAGAGAAACTGATGGCACTCAGAAGATTAATCCTTATGGCTTAGTTGATCTTTTGACTTCAAGACATCAAGCCAAGGTTTTACCAATAAATATCCACTCCCATCAGACTGAACTGGACTCTGAGCGTCATGGCTATAGTGTTCCACTGAGTTCACTTCTTTCTGCACCGTTAAGATGTGGGCTTTAGACACTGGATGGATGGACATGGACTTTGGTGTGCTTGTCCCTTTAAGATTTGAAATATCTTTTGTAATACCCTGGCTTTTCTTTTGCCACCACCCATCAGGTCAGGTTTTTTTATTTGTTCAATACTTTGTACCACTGGAATTACCACAGCCTCAGTTGTTTACCACTACATGTATGTTTAAAGCCTGGCACAAAAAACATCTTTGGTCTTCATAGCTACTTTCCCCCTTTCTTACTGGATAGGTTTAGTCATTTATTTTCAGTTATCCATTTACTTTGTATTAAGACTTAAAGACTCATTTGATTATTAGGATTATTAGGAGGCATGGTGCTTTATGTGATAGTTTGGCACTGACAAACCATCCACTAGACCTGATCTCATCTTAAGTGGTATCAGCCTGGGCCAATCGAGCATCTTTGCAGTGTTGGGCCCTAGAAAAGCATTTTTATTGCAATTAACTGACAAATGCCGTTAATGTGCAGTTAATTGTACTAACAGCCCATCCAAGATGTCTGTGCTCCAGTTTCAGTGAGTGAAATTCTAGTATTTTATTTGTATATTTACTAGCATGTATGCATGAAGCTTCTGCACAGTCCATGCATGCACCTATTGTTAGCTTATAACTTCCTTATCCAAATATGGTAATGTCTGGCTTAAAAACAAAATCTATTTTTATGTATTTATTTATACATTTTTTTTGATGGCTGTAATGCTAAACAGGATTATTTAAAGCAGGACATTATAAACCAGTGGGTGATGTCATGTTGGCTGATCCTTCATTTATATACAGTATATGACTGTACTTTGTTTTTAGTAGTAATTTGGAAATGTTACAATGATAACACAGGAAACTACAAAGGTGAACATGGTAAACACAATAAATGTCAACATTAGCATGATATAGCTAGCATATAACTATAGCTATGATAGCTGCATACTAGTGTTAGCAGTTGGCTTAAGATATCACTCTGGAGTAGTTTTTTAGTCACTAGCCTTGCCCCTACTTGCAGACAGCAATTAATTTCCATGCATTTGTATGATAATAAAATAGAAGAATCTTGATACTTCATTAATTTTTTTTAATGGAATGCAAGCCAACAAAGTAGAAAAAACTCCATTCAAATGATTGCAAAAACAGAACTGTAGTAGCTCTAGTAGTAAAAGTTGTGAAGTATACATGAAATGTAGTTATTTAGCTAAAAATGCTGGCATGGTCATTCAGGTCGTTTTGGGCAAAGAAGTCATTTGTAGTGATAAAAAGCTCCAACAGAATCCCTTTAGAAATGCAGGGAAAACAGTGGAGAGAGAACATAACCTCCACAGTCATGCAGATATTTCATTCTACTCTTAAGTGCTAAAATCAGATGCTGTCACCTCAGGAATAATATACACTAGATGTGACATGAAGTGTTTTTGATTCTGCTGGTGCTCTCTGTCTGGATCGTGTGGGTTGGCCTTTTTATTTCTGGAACCTTTTTTTTGTGTGTGTCTGTTACCTTGCTGCCACTCTGGCAGATGATTGATGGGCCTGTTGGTCAGTCTTTCTCTGCCTTTGTTTTTATAGCAGGCCACCAAGTAATACTTCGGCAAACTCAGCTTTTGGTGGGTCTTGGTGAGCCTCTCTGTCAGTCTCCCTCAATTCTGCTTTAGTATGTTACACTTGATTCTCCAGAATCAGTCATGTAAAAAAAAAAAAATGTAGAAAAAAGAAAAAAAAGAACAATGTTTATAATCATGGAGAGGAAAAAAGTGTTTATTCATGTGCAAATAAGGTATATACAGAATAAAACTTTATGATTACTACATATTGCATTGCGTTAAGAGTTCTGGCTGATGACCTTTTCTTGCAAAATGCCAGTTTTTTTTCCACACTGGATCAGATTTCTGTTAGTAACTTCTGTCACATTGCCAATACACATTTCCCATCCAAATGTGTGTGAGAATGAGAAGGAAGCACCCCGAGTCTGCTCTCCCTGTGTCTAGCCAACATCAGAAACTTAAGTCCAGCCAAAATCAACACTGTCCAGGAAAAGAAAGGAAGGATTCGTAGGTCTATCCGCATCTCTCCACAACACTGAATTTGACTCAGCTACACATCCATTAACAAAGGCCCGTAATGGTCATAAATTTAGCGATTCCTGATTTCCCTGTTGCATGCTGATCAAATGGTAAGTGAGTTTCTCATTAAGATGGTCCGATTTACACTTAAAACCTGAAACCAGCTGTGCTAAAGTCCACAGTTTAAGAGCTACTATTCCTCACTGCCCCCCAAAGACAAACTATAGGCTCATTTTACGCTTTATTATGGACGTTCAAACTAAACATACTCCTAGATTGTGTGCTGCTAAAACATGAAGAATGAAGAAATCCTTTAGGTGCTTTGGGGCATTTTAAATAAGACCAATTACAATGTCTGTCTTCTTCATAATGCCCTTTATTGTTGGTAGCACAGCTGGTGAATAACTACACAGAGACTAATATGATTAAATTCTATATTTTACAGGTCCCGTGAAAGAAATTGATTATAGTGTCAATCAAAACTGACATTTTAGGCAAGTATAATTTGAACATCTCTGCAGCAAAGAAGCTGAATAGAAATTTCAAATATAATTTATTATCATATTAATAAAGAGAAATTGCTGAATAAATTTCTTCAGTCTAGCTAGCTCATAAGTTTATATTTTATAACTGAAGCATATTTTTCATCTGTTTTTAGTGCTTTCTCTTTCCTTAATGTATGAAAGATTTAGTATCATGCCTGAAAGCCGTATTTTCCGGTGATAGCACCCTGTCTATGTTGGACTCCATTTTTTCCCCCCCCAAACTCTTCCTCTCCAAAAGTGTTATTCCTTGTCTGTCACAGATGAGTTGCGATGTCAACAGCACACGGTGGATTTCCTGCCAAAGGTTCTGGATTTCGCGTCTGGCAACAAGATGACCCTGTTGGTTTACACTGAGAGGTCACTCCTGTTTTTGATTGTTATCCGTTAAGTCTCCGGGCTTGTGTCCCTCTGTCACTGATTGATATCTGGCCTGAAGTCCCAAAAGTAAACGGCTTCTAATGTAAATATGAAAAGTTTATTATGTAAGTAATTAAATTTGCAAGTATTAACAATCCTCTCATTACAAGATATTTATTTTCCTAAAATGGGCTTTCCAAAGATTATACAGATGGAGTCGTATGTCATTTGTGCACCAAAGTGTACCTTTTAAGTGCTTTTTCCTTCATTTATATGCATGTCCACTCTTCAAACCCCTACTGTCCCTCCTCTCAGCTAATGCTTACCCTTGCATTCCTCACCATGCTAGATGACGAAGATATGGTTTCTGCATTCTCCTTTCCTGTTTCATGGAAGCAATCTTCAGAGTACAGCTGGTTTTAGATTACCAAAGAATACAGTCTCCACACGGACACCGCTTTGTGCCCACAGACAAACACGCTGACCACCACTGAGAGAGTTTTTGTTGTTGTTGTTGTTTGTTTGCTTTTTGCACAGATGTTACAAACAATCCAGCAGGCACACACTTATTGGGAAGAAAGAACAACTTTGTGGGTTAGGGTTGGAAGAAACTGCATTTTGAGCCTCAACTGACAACAAAGAGCAAGGATAAGACCACCAAGGCATTGTTTTATTTCCATGTCTCCTGCCTTTTAGCTCCTCTGTGTAATTTTAAAGGTTGTTACTTTGACTTCAGGCTCAGGAGAGACATCTGTAACCACCCCAGTCCCAAATGAACTTCCTACCCTTTCATTTAAATTTCAAACACCTCATAAATGCATTTGTTTGGCAAGAGCTCAAAACCCAATCACAACTGCTGTCATAAATATCTTGTGATACTTCCAAGGCACCAGGGGATCTCATTTAGGAGAAGCTGAAATTGATATGTTTAGCATATCTTGTTCTTTCCTACAGAATGTTTTTTGTTTTTTTTTAACCACTGTGCATTTTTTATTCATAAAGGCTGTACCCTGAGGGTCAGCAGTCAACTGCATGAAACTACTTACATTCTTATGCTTTTTTTTTTAAAAAACATATTGGGTTACGATGAACGAGATTACAGTAAAAGTAATGCTTTCTTTCATCGTGTTTAAGCAGCTTCTCATAGCCCAAGGTATAAATATATGGACCAAAAGATCCCTTTCATTAAACCACAGTTCATGTAAAACACTGACACAATATCTGCTCTTAATTATCAGTTTTGATTTGTCATCACAGCAATTACCACATGGACTTGCATGATAATAAAGCAATGTTAAATTTAAAAAAATCCTTTCCCTTTAAGCTTTTAATAACATAAACAGGGTCTTTATAAGATTTTTTTTTCCTAATGTTTTCCTTGAAATTTGTGAGATTTTGTGTGTGAAGTTTGTTTTGAAATCCAGGTGTGGCCTAACAGCAGCGAACTTTACATGATCTATGGTTCATCACAAAATGGTGGTATGTGGTTCACTTCAAGTTAAGTTGCATTTTCCAGCTGACTGAAGGTCACTCTAGAAGGTGACCGTCCTTCGAGGAATGTGTTACATAAGAATTACAGTATGTAGGAAGGTGACTTGAAATTTGGAGTAAAGAGAATATTACGCCATAAATTGTTAGAATAACAAAGACCAGGATAGGAGTGTCTTATCATTTTTCCATGGCATCAAAAATGTTTTGCACAATAAACTCGGAGTGTGATTTCTGAAAGCTGTTGCAGCTGTAAGCACACTGGAGGACATCATAAAAGTTTCAACAAATGTAGATGGTTTTATTTTATTTATTTATTTTATTTAGACACGCACTTGGGTGCCCTTGTGGCCAAAATGCATGAAAATAAGGAGTCCTATTTCTGGTCTCAGGCACTTCAGCCAGATAATTCAAATGTTATAACAGTTTGAATTCATCTAAACAACCTAAATGTGTTTCAATAAATACGGAAAAACTATACAGAATGGCTTATATTAAACACATAGGCACTTGTTCCCGTTGGGCACTGGACTCCACCATGACTGCACTTGTCACCAGTGCCACCAATTCTGTTCATATCTTTCATGAACAGAATTTCTTGGTGTAGCCAAGGGGTGGAAGGTTTCTGGTTCAGTATCTCTCCCTGCTCTTCCCAAATATGTGGTCCTTCTGGCTTCACTGAGCAGTGACATTAAGCTCATGCTAGGGCAGTTTGCAGCTGAGGATGAAACAGGAGATGAGAATTAGCACCCCGAAGTCCAAGGCTATGGTTTTCAGACAGATAACATTTGAATGTCCATTCTTCGTTGGGGAGGAGCTGCTGCCCCAAGTGGAGGGCTTCAAGTTTCTTGCTGTTTTGTGGAGGAGGAGAGTGGAGCAGAAGATTGACAGGTGGATTGGTTCATTGTCTGCAGTGATGCAAATGCTGTTGAATAACTACCCTCATCGAGTTCCTACCCTCACCAGTGGCCATAAGCTGTGGGCAGTGACCAAAAGAATAAGATCATGAATACACGCAGTGGAAACTGGCTTCTTCTGAAGGGCGTCGGGGCTCAGCCTTAGAAATAGGGTCAGGAGCTTGGTGATTTAGGAGGGCTTCAGAGTGGAGATGCTACTCCCCCACATTGAAAGTAGCCAGCTGAGGTGGTTTGGGCTTCTGTCTGGTGAAGTGTTTTGAGACCCTGGAGCAGACCCATGGCATGCTGGAGAGATCACATCTTTCAGCACGCTTGGGAACATCTCAGTATCCCTCTTGAAGACCTGGAGGAGGTGGCTGGGGAAAGGGGTGGTCTGGACTGCTTACGCTGCTGCCCCAGTGACCCAGATAAGTGGTAGAAAATTGACGGATAGATTGATGGAAACATATTGCCAGTGTCTGAGGTTGTCCAAACATGATATGTACCAGGTTGGGTGAAGATTGATTGAGATATGTAGATTAGCGAGTCAAAAATAGCCTATTCAGCAAAAAATAAAAAATTAGTAATAATAATAATCATAATAAAAAGTGGGAATAGCTTATATCAGTCTCTTCAGCATCAACTGAGGGTTTTCTAGTTGAACCTGCCCATCAAGTTTCAGCCTGGTAGTATTTAAACTTTCAGAAATACACATCAATACTCAACAAATTACTATAGACTCCCATTCAAAAAATTAAATAATTAAAAATAATATACAATCAACCATTACAAATATCAGAAGATACAGTTATAGCACACCACTCATAAATATGCTCGACATTACTTTCAGCAATCAGACGAACCAGGAACATGGTAATTTGTAGCTTTAACCAAGTGAACACTGGTTTATAAAAAAGCAGAGGTTTACACAATTGGTTTGACAATGTTATAGCTTTTCCCTGACATTTCCAAAACAGCTTAAATTCCAAATATCCTCCACCTGCTTCGCTGTCTCTTGAATCCCTGTTGGGAGCTCTGTTACTTTGTGACTCATCTGCTGGTTATTAAAGCACTCACTCTGTTGTAAATGCTGTAGTCTGGTAGCATTGGCTTTTCATGTTCCTTTCATGTTTTTTGGCCACAGAGAAAGTGAGGCTAAAGTGGAGGCCCCAGCTGTATCAGGAAAACAGAAACATAACCAGTGCAGATGTGGGATGCTCTCCCTCAATGGGCCATACAGTGACCAATACCAGGGGTTTGATGTGGTTTTTGAATCACCAGCAACACCCACGGATTTGTATCAGCTGTCCTTGACTGGAAATATGAGTGGTCCTTATCTCAGGGGAGAGAAGAGCAGAAGAGGAGTGAAAACAGAAGAGCACTTACAAAGATTTGCAGACAGACTGGAGGTGAAAAAGAAACAAGCTGTCAAAACGTTGCCTTTAAATGATGGTGCCAGGGAGAGGACAAATAAATGTTAAGCTGCTCTTGAAGACTGAAAAAATTTGCACACTCACAGCGATTGAGAGTCTTAAAAAAACTTAAGTGGACTACCATAGCCTGTTATGGTCAAACTCATTAGGATAAAAAGTTTCATACATTATTATTATTATTATTATTATTATTATTATTATTATTAACCACAAAGGCAAAATAAATCAAATCTACAGTTGTCAGAAGTTCACATACAGTCATCATGGGCATGAATGTCATGGTAATTTTGGGCTTTTAATGATTTCTTTGAACTGTTCTTTTTCCAAGGTGGAATGATTGTACAGCATGCATCTTTAATGAATTGGGTACAAAAGCTTGAATTTATTTTGGATTTTCTCTAATCCACACAGGGTCAAGGTACTCAAAGTAAGAAAGTAAAAAGTAGCTCTTTTGAGGATGTTTCTACCAGTTTTTGCTGTGCAAAGCTAACTGAGCCTTGTGCTATATTAGTATAATAAAAGTATATTAGTACATGGGAATACAAACTGTATTTCAGTCTAAATTTAAATTCTAATGAATGTACTCAGCTTGAATCAGTTATGTAGAACATTAGGAAGAGAAAAAGGGGAACTTTTTAAAAATAGCTCTATTTTCTGTTGCCTACATTGTAGAGGGTGACTTTGCCTCCACACCTAAACAGGAAATCAGTACAGTCAGGGGTTAAAGAGGGATTCAGCAGGTGGGAAACCCTAAAATCGGTTGTAGTGGCTCAGCATGGGACAAAGAATCACAACTCACAATAATGTCTATTGTGAGCTCCAGTAGATTTTCTCTGTGTACAGGCTGTGATCAGCTGACCTGCTGCTCTTTGTGGATTTACACAGCTGAATTCAACAAGATGTAAGCAGATGTTTCATGAGTTGTCTTGGCTGATTTCCATCCCCTACACTGACAGTATACTGTTTACACTGTCTTTATACTAGATGGTATAAAGTTGGTATGAAGGTGGAATTCAGTGAATGAATCTATGCATCTTCAGCTTAAATTCAAATTTTTCTCTGCTATACTTAATGTAACCTAACTCTGACCATGAACACCACAGCCGCTGTGCACCAGTCACACACTGTTCTTTACTTTAAATCCATCACAGTACTGCAAACTAACCTGTTTATGCTGCATTGAACTATGTTCATGCAACCTTTAAATGCCTCAAAGTTAGTATACCTCAGTTTGTTTTGCAGGACATTTCACAATATGAAAAAGAACACAACTTCACATCATATACAGATCCAATATCTGATTTAAAGAATGAGGACTTACATGTAAGCTTTAAACTGCCACTGAGCAGTCCTTACCTTTAAATATAACCTCTCCTCTTCCTCTCCTGTTCTGTCTTTCTGATCTTTTTCCATCTGTGAGTGAAGTTAGCTCTCATTATTTTCTCTCCCTGGAAATAAAGAAGCTGGACCTTTAGCTAGCAGACACAGTGTGCGACAAACTGGACACAGTTTGTGTTTGCTGATATTTGTTGAGCTGATAGAAACGTTGCATTTGAAATTACCTGACACTTAAAAAACGTTACTCCCTTTATGCTCTCTCCTCTCCTGTAGGGCTAGCTAGATGCTGAAGTACAGCGACCACAACTTATGGACATCTGCACTTGTTCCGGTGTTGTGCCAAAAAACACCGGCCTATTTAACCCCTGACTATGGCACTATAAATGATGCATAAATTATATGGTTTTGCCTCTTTCATCTCTCTGATGGATTCACCAATAGGATTGTCTTTCATGTGTTACAGTTTAGGCTCAAATCGGTTTGATGTTTGAAGGCGCACAGTGACGTGAAATAATAACTCTCCTCAGATGTCTTAAACCAAAAGTAATGAGCCTATTTTGAAAATGTAAGGAGTAGAAAGTACAGATATTTGTGTTAAAATGTAGGGAGTAAAAGTAAAAAGTTGTCAAAAACATAAATACTCAAGTAAAGTACAGATACCTGAAAATTCTACTTAAGTACAGTAACAACGTATTTGTACTTCG
>VUQS01076851.1:32675-45803 GCA_015108495.1 Heterochromis multidens
GGCTGTGATCAGCTGATCTGCTGCTGCTCTGAGGTTTACTGCTCTTTGTGGATTTACACAGCTGAATTCAACATGATGTAAGCAGATGTTTCATGAGTTGTCTTGGCTTATTTCCATCCCTACACAGACAGTGTACTGTTTATACTGACTTTATACTAGACAGTATAAAGTTGGTATGAAGGTGGAATTCAGTGAATGAATCTAAGCATCATCAGCTTAAATTTAAATTTATCACTGCTATACTTAATGTAACCTAACTCTGTCCATGAACACCACAGCTGCTGTGCACCAGTCACACACTTTTCCTTACTTTAAATCCATCACAGTACAAACTAACCTGTTTATCCTGCACTGAACTACATGTGTTTTCATGCAACCTTTAAATAACACAGAGTTAGTATACCTCAGTTTGTTTTGCAGGATGTTTCACAATATGAAAAAACATAACTTCACATCATATACAGATCCAGTATCTGATTTTAAAAATGAGGACTTACATGTAAGCTTTAAATTTCCAGTTCTTCTTGCTCTCCTGTCCTGTCTTTCTTCTGTTTTAGCTCTCATTGTTTTCTCTCCCTGGAAATACAGCAGCTGGACCTTTAGCTAGCAGACACACATTGTGCGACAAACTGCACACAAACACTTTGGGTGTTTTCTGATATTTGTTGAGCTGATAGAAACGTTGCATTTGAAATTACCTGCCACTTAAAAAACGTTACTCCCGTTATGCTCACTCCTCTCCTGTAGGGCTAGCTAGATGCTGAAGTACCATGACCGCATACTTATGGACCTCTGCACTTGTTCCAGTGGTGTGCCAAAAAAAACAAACAAACACTGGCGCGCATTGATGTGAAATAATAACTCCTCTCAAATGTCTTAAACCAAAAGTAACAAGCCTGTTTTGAAAATGTAAGGAGTAGAAAGTACAAATATTTGTGTAAAAATGTAGGGAGTAAAAGTAAAAAGTTGTCACAAAATAAATACTCAAGTAAAGTACAGTACAGAAAATTCTACTTAAGTACAGTAACAAAGTATTTGTACTTTGTTACTTCCCACCTCTGGTGACTGCTGAAATCTCAATTGATAAAGAACCCAGAGTGGCGAGCAGGTGAGACCAACTTGAATTTCTGATTGTATTGTAGTTTTTTAAGGACAAATTATTTGACTTAAGAAATTTAAAATGATTCTGTTTGGTAAGAGGGTCCACCATTCAGAGAAAAATTCTGTAAACGCAGTTGATTTGGGCTGATCACCACAGGCAGACACAGGTTAAAGTCATTGTGGGTCACATAAGTGATGACTTACTGGGACTAAATCCACAAATAGACATTGGTTGTCATTAAGAATCTAGAGATTGACTCTCTGAGATTAAAAGTGAATACTGCCAGGAACTAATATGGGGAGCTCAAAGTCCAAAACAGAAAGCCAGTTCAAATACAAGTATAATCTAAATTAGTCAAAATGTCCCATTTATGAAAAACAAACATGGTGTGGAAATAAAATGCAATAAAATGTGTGGATAAATAAACTTGCGTTTCCAAAGAAATGGGTATTTTAGTATGAGATAAATGAATGCAATAAGAAAATGACGATGAGGAGAAAGCAAATTAATTAAAAAGGAAAGAAGTATGTGCTGTTTAATGCAGATTGAAAAGATTCTTTTCTTGCGGCAGAATGAAGCAAGAATCAGGGCGAGAAAGTGCTGACAGATAGGGATGAAAAATCATGATGATCAAATGTCTCAGTGTGTCAAAAGCAGGTGAACCTGGACCTGGATCAACCTCCTCAACAAGCACAGAGGTCGGAGCAAAATTACAGACCAACACCATCAACATCATCAGACCTATATCCAGGGCCGGATTTGGGTAAATATTCCACAGCTTCACCTCCACCCTACTCCAACCATGAAAAACAAGCTTCAACATCAACCAACCTCCCCCAGCCCACACAAGACACTTCCAGAGCAACTGCATTGACATTAATGTTCCCTCGTATCAGTTCTAAAGTGGGGACAAACCATCTCATCAAAAGTCAATAACAGTTGGCCAGACAACGACATCGCCCTCAACCTTACAGGGGGACCAGCACCATATACAAACACAATAATCACTCTGTGCAGCAACTTCACCGCATGGCCACGGAGATTAAACTTTTCCAAAGTATCTGCCTGTGTGGAACAGCAAAATCAGACAGTCACGGACTATTTAAACTGCCTGATGGAAATACATTCAAAGCATGGATGGAGAGATGCCCTCAAATCACAAACTGGGAAGTTCAACTGCAAGATCACTTTGTGAAAGGACTAAGACCTGAAGTACAAACATTTATACAAGCACTGTGCGCAACTGGACAAGATTGTCTGAGGTTGAGATTTGCCACACATAGAGTTAAAATGGCAAAAGAAAAGACTGAGAAAAGTAAGAAAACTGAAGCAAAACTTCACATGACACATCTGACAATGTACACGTCACAAACATGAACTACTGCAGGATGTGGGAGAGGCAGACAGCAGCAGCAAAGAGGTGGAAAGAGATAAGAATATGGAGGGAGAAATAATGAAGGCTGAAGGCCAGTTTGATAAAAACACACACACACACACGCAATGAAGACCAGTTTACACTCATCAACATGGCCATATCTCTCATCACTGTTACAACTGAACAGACACACTTATTACCAAATACTGAGTTCATCCACTGCTCACAGACACAATTAACTCTTCAGGTTTCAAGACAACAGGTTGATTTTTTTAGTAGACTCTGGTGCTGCTGAATCAGTGATCAGTCAATAAACTTCGTGGTTGATATATTAAAACTGTAAGATGCTTTCTAATGACTGAAGAACATAAGAGATTTACAACGTGAAGACATATATGCCACAACAATGTTGATCTTTTAAACATGCATTTGTGTTGTCATCATGCAGTCCTGTCAACTTGTTGGGTTGAGATTTGACATGTGAACTAGTTGATTGTCATTGTGTCAGGGAAAGATGGCTTATTATTATAACACAAGCGAACAGAATGTTGAGTCGGATATGAGTCGGATTCACAGCTGTATGCATATGAGTGGAAATTCCAACAGACTACTGTGTTTGCTGTTTGTGATGAACTGGTGAAGAACAACACACACACATCTGATTACACGAAAGAAGACTCACTAAAAGTGCATGTGTTTGAACATGCACTTTTAGTGAGCTGATGAACAGTTTGTGGAAAGGTCGTACAGGGAGAGGAAGGAAAGTGAAAAGGTACAGATAGACAGTGTATATTGGACAAAAGATAAAAGTGC
The DNA here is from genome assembly GCA_015108495.1 of Heterochromis multidens. Classification (NCBI taxonomy): domain Eukaryota; kingdom Metazoa; phylum Chordata; class Actinopteri; order Cichliformes; family Cichlidae; genus Heterochromis; species Heterochromis multidens. The sequence continues at coordinate 35,966 of VUQS01076851.1, forward strand.
AGCCTTAGGGATTCTCACTGATGAACTAAACAGAAACAGCTTTTGAAACAGGCCATTGATCAATGGTCATGACAATTTGCATACTATTGATCATGAAACTGACCAAATGGCCCATTGTTAGTCAGTGGTGCTGGTTTCGGTCATTATGCAATGTACTGTTTATAAGGTTGGGGAATTCTGCAGTCAGCTGAGACTGAAGAAGTTACCAGTTGGCAACGAAACGTTTCTCCCACTAAAAAACGCCACGTCCAGATGAACAGATTCAACTTTTTGGGATCTATCTGGGACACGTGATCACGTTAGACGGTAAGTCCCTCTTCCCAAAAAGGATTGCAGCGAGTCAATCCATTCCAAAATTCCAAAGAAATTTTCTTGGCATGACATCATATTGCTACCAGTGGATACCCAAGTATGCTGCGTGAGAGGCTTCACTGTCAGCAATGATACATGGGAGGGTACTTACTGCACATGACAGACTACAGTGGACTGATGACGCAGACAAAGCTTTCACTGACTTAAAACTGACACTGCAAACTGCATCAACTTTAGGATTACCAAATCCTGACAAACCATTCACCCAGACAGTGGACCAAAAGGTTGGATACATGACCTCTGTTCTGTTACAGGAGCATGGGACGACAAAGACTAGGGGCATTTCTCATTCTACATGGACTCAGTAGCAGCAGGCCTTCTTCTTAGCCTGTGAGTAGTAGCAGCAGCTGAATTAGGCAGCTCTAGCTTCAAATCACCTTGTGGGCTATTCAGACTTAACCCTTTTGCCACATTCTGTCACTGATCCTTCTAGAGCAAAAAACTATATATTTACTAGCTGCTTGTTGGTTATGGTATCACACTATATTAGTGGAAATGCCAAATGTCACAGTTAAAAGATGTATTGTTCTAAACCTAGCCTAACCTCTCCCCACAGAAGCAGATTCCATGATTGCATAGCAGCTATTTCTGAAATCTGTTCACCCAGACCTGACCTACAGGACACACCGCTGGCTAACACTGATCTGGTGGTCTGTGTGGATGAGTCAGTATCACGTAACCCAGACACCACTGAAAGTCAAGTAGGATTAGCAGTGATCACAGAACACGACATCTTAGCATCAGGCTCATTACCATCTCACTATTTAGCTGAAGTTGCTGAACTTGCAGCATTAAGACGAGTATGTGAAATCACTTAAGATCAGACAGTCACCATTTACACTGATTCTAGATACGCACATGGGGTGATACATGATTTCAGCACATTATGGAAACAGTTCTTAACTGATTTAGGGAAATCCATTGCACATCACAAACATTTGGCTGCATTCCTGGATGCCTTATTACTCCCATGAACCACAGCTGATTGTAAATGTGAAGCTCATGCGAACTCAAAAGACTCTGTTTCTCTAGGCAACTAAGAGCGGATGCAGCAGCAAAGACAGCAGCTAAGCAGAATGTGAAACCCGACCACAGCATTAGTATCAAAACCACACTAACTTCATCTCCTAACACAGATTGACAGGCTACCCCAGGGGAGAAACGGGCATGAAAACAGCACGGGCGTACAGGTGAGGTCTCGTATGACAAACCATATCTCTCCAAACATTTTTTTTCTCATTATGCTAAGTTAACACATGGGAAGGACCATGTGTCAAAGGGAGGGATGGTACAACAAATACAGCTACACTGGTTTACAAAGGGATTCCAAATTCATTCTCAAAAATTTTGCAATTCTTGTATGGTTTGTGTAACTAACAATCCAGGTACAGGTTTTCAAACTCTACAGGCAGCACATGCACACCCGGATAAGCCTTTGATCATCTACAAATGGACTTCATTGAACTCATACCATGTGACGGTAGAAAGTATTGCTTGGGGATTGTTGACATGTTCTCAAAATGGGTAGAAGTTTTCATTTCTAGCAAACAAGATGCAGGTGCAGTGGCCAAAGCCTTACTGTGAGAAATCCTCACAAGATGGGGAATTCCAGGTTAGCTCAGCAGTGATTATGGAGCAGCTTTTGTCAGCACAGCTTTGAAACAGGTAAGGAAGTACTTTGGAATAGACATCAGACATCACTGCACTTATCATCCAGCTAGCACTGGGGCAGTAGAAGGAGAGAATGCTTCTACAAAGAGCAAACTAAGCAAATGTGCAGAAACAGGACTCAGCTGGCTAAAGGTTTTACCCTGAGTGTTAATGCACATGAGAACTAGGATAAGAGTTAAACATGGCCCGAGTCCTTTTGAAATTTTGTTTGCGCATTCACTAAATACGGGGATAGGGCCCCAGGACGCCCTCTTCCAACCACAGAACACTCTGAGGATGAAATGTTATGCTACTGTGCAAATCTAGACCCTGGCAAACCAGGAGATCAGAGATATCCAGAGAATGAGCTGGAAGCAGAAACAGTGTCAGGGACCATTCCAGGTACTACTGACAACCCACACAGAGCCTCCCAGAACCACAGTAATAACCCATAGGGTTGAAAAGATTTCCACGTTGACACTGAGGAAGACAACAAGGGTGTACGACGTGCTCTGCCCAAAAGAGTGAGGAGTAAAAAAGCGCCCTCCTCCAACAAGAGCACAACTAAGTGACGTACGCAGTGAGACTCTGTGTCACCCACAAAGGGTCAACAATAGAATGCAGACAACACCTGTTTAAACAGCCAGGCTGGTGTGGCCTGAAAGGTTCTGTGTGTTTTTGGTTTTTTTTTTTAGTTATAGTGGGTATTGGTGTGACTTTTCTGAGCATCTTCACACATGATAAACATCCACTCTGACTCATGAATCATGACTCTCCAAACATAAAAACACAAGAAAAATTATGTTTTAATTATTCAAAGTGCTCACTAGATTGGAAACATTGGCTGATGAATGTAAAGAGAAAGTTTAATAAAGATGCCGTCCTTAACTGAACAACAGTCTTTCATGAATGAACAACTTAATTTAAATAAACTCTGAACTGTCTCTTTACAGTTTGGGACCATTAGGATGCCTATGTCCTACTAAACAGTTAAGGCTATTTCACCATCCACTTTGTGATGTGTTTACTTAAACCCCAGGTGTGCAAGCACTGATATTTTATGGTTTAAGTTTTATTACTATTATCACCACTACATTACTACTACACACACATTTTGTGCTATTAGAATGATTAAAATAATCATAAGGGTAGAAATGTGATGGAAAATTTGTGTTTCAACTCATTTAACCTGTGTGTACTATCGGTATGTAATTGTAACTTTGTTGTACAAAGAACGAGTGTGCGAAGATGAGAAAAAAATTAACTGTAAGCTGTGTTCAAGGTCATGATGCACTTTATGTGTCTTCATGAATGTTCATTAAACTCCCAACCGCTGAACAGACAAAGATTGTATCCACACAATGGGTATAAAGGAGCTGTGAATACTTATTTGAGCAGTTATTTAAAAAAATAATCTAAATGAACTTTAAGTACAATAGACACCAGGACATAAACAGTGCATGTATAGAATCATCAGACAAATGAGTTAAAAAAAGTTATACTGCTACCACCATCTTTGTTGTTGCAGAATTCTCCCATAGATATCAGTTCAGGACTCTCTGACTACCATGTCTCTCTCTCATAATGCCACTAACAGCCACACTGGAATATTTGAAAAACACTGATTTCATTAGTGGCGGGCCTGATTTTTGAAAGCTGAACCTATCTCAACTCTTCAGTGTAAGCAAAGGAAAGCAACAGCTCGCTCCATGATTCAGTTAGGCAACTCATGATGACATCCCATTCAAAGTAAATTGGAGCAGAGAGCATTGGAGCCAATCCAAAAATAGATCTAGCGTTTAAATGCCAAAACCTGCAGTTCCTTCAATTGCCACTTGAGAAAGTCAGTCAATCCCCACAGACTGCCTTGTTAAAGTGCCCAGTTTTACAGCATTAATAAAACATGATTAAAGCCTGGTATAAAATTGACTCTTGGCTTCTATGGATAGGTTTTTACAAGGGATGAATTATCTTTTTTTTTTAATATTTATAACTTGTCTATCTGGATCATAGAGTGTACACAAAAGATATTTATATAATCACTGTGACGTCAACCATTGGTTAATGAAGTCCTGTGATATCTGTACAACCAGAAGCATTTGTACCCAGAGGGGATGCCTGCTGGTGGCCATTAGACAGAACACTGGTTTTAAGAGAAAGTTTGTGTTGCATTTAGGTGAGTGAAATTCTAGTATTAGTCTGCCACTTAGCATTAATTAGCACAGTTGTGTCTCAGTGTCACACCTGTATGCACCTTACTAACCAAGCTTTCTCGCATTAGCTAATAAAGAGAGACGCAGCATAACCCAAGCAACACAAAGGAGCTGAGAAGAAGTAAAACTCAGAAAAAGGAAAAAAAAGCAGAGTTAAAACAAGTCTTTTTTTCTTAAAGTGTTCAGGAGTAACGACAGAAGTGATGGGCAACTTGCTTGATCAAATCTAACTACTTTTCCGACTGTCCTGGTGAGTGAATGTTTGGGAGAGAATTTTCAGCTAAGCTAATGTAGCTACTACAGCATTGGAATAGAATTTAGTCTCGAATGTTAACTGAAGCTCTGTTATTTTGTACATACGTGGATATTGTAGTATCAAGGTATTATTATTTATGCTCTGTTGAACTGACTTTTAAAAAATTGTGTGAGAGGTTAAAAAATATGTACACATGACCAATAAGATTTATTTCGATATTAAGATAAAAAGAAAGAAATTAAGGTTTGTGAAGAGATCTTGTATTGAAATTTACTTGGGTACATAATTTAGAACACGGAACAAGTGGATTTAATGGTTATATTATCAAAATCCATGATTTTAAAAGAGCTACCCCCACCCCCGTTACTCTAGGACTACAGAGAAATGTAGATCTTAGTTGAAATATGGCCATAGATGATTGTTATGCAGGCTGGGTTTTCTCTGATACCCTCTGAAACTCACTGGAGTTGAAACCTGGATTTCCTCCTTGACCAGAGAAGGAACACACCTATTTCTTCCTTCAGCCTTGTGAAACATGATGTGGTGGGACTAACAGAACATACGTGATGCTGATGACTATTATGACTGTGTGCACCCACCAAGAACAAACTGACTTAAAACCTGACTACATACTTTTCTACCTGGAGAAACAGGCAGTGATGCAGTCCTGACTATTTGCTCACTTTCCAGACTACACCACACTGGTGATTATTCTTTGTTTTTTTTTCTAGATTTTACACCTACCCCTGGGTAAGGTATGCAAGGTTATGGTAAAGTACAATAAAGTACTGTAATGTTTTCATTTCAATGTACAGTAAATGTAACCTTTTAAGCTTTTCATTCATTTCATTTTGTCAAATAGAATGATTACTGCAAACCCATCTAAGGCCTCCTGCTATTCATTGTAAACTCACATATTTTAGCATCTACCCCATGAACATAAAGTGTGGTCCACTATACTGTAGCTTACTGAGACCAATTGGTGAGTCTGAGGGTGTTACAGTGGTTACACAGGGCTTCTGTTTGTCCATATGAGAATATACAAGGAAGTGATCATGCTCTCAGATACAGTAATACATTTCAGCTATGCGGCCCATTAAGAAGCCTTTAATTTCTCGCTGCAGAGCTCAGTCTGATCCTCAGTGCCCCTAGGAGCTATAAAATGTTGATTTATCTCCCTCTCCTACAGCTCTGCACGCTGAGCCTGGAAAGGAACTAATGATGTACTACTGCAGCTATTTAAACCGCTGTTTGAACACTGGTTTAAATATGGAAAGGGAAGTAAGAAATTAGCAGCAGTTTTGCCACTGTGATTCCAGCCTGCCAACCTCACGCCAGATAGCCCAACTTGCACTTTCTTCTGCTGTCTTTGAAAAGAGCAGAGGAAAGTGGAACTTAACAAAGAGAAAAGTTTGGTTCAGGAGGAACATTTAATTAATTAGAAATACCAACTTCATCAACAGAACATATGCAAATGATATTTTATGCTTTTAATGTTTATCAGTTTAAGTAAAATTGGGTGTTAGCTTCAATCAAAAGTGCCCTAATTTTAAAGCAAATAGTAAATTGGTGTACTTCTGAATTAATAATATTTTTCAAGACAATTAAATACATTTCTCTCTTCTAAGTTATACTGTTTTAACACAACTCTTATGTTGAATGTTTTGTTTCTCTCTTAAATTGGAAGATAACTCTTTCAAGTGTTTATTAGTGTATGGCTATCACAGTATAATGAGGTGGGAAGAAAAATAATTGTCATTCAAAGTGGCAACCTCGACTCCCTCAGTGTAACATATTAGCTCTGAGTCAAAACGAGGTGATTTGAAAAAGTGACCAGAGAAATGTCTCAGAAATATAAAGATAGAACTCTTGTAGCACAAGGCTGGTTAAGGAGACCTGGATATGCCCTTTTTCTGTCACATTTACAATGCTGGGTGTCCATACTAACCATGGCCAAATATTGAGATTAATGTATGTCAGCTATATCACTGTCTAAACTGTCAGTGTCTGAGATTTTTTTCCACCATAGGGACATTTCTACTATCTAATAAATATAATTTAAAGCTGAGAGCACAGATTCACCATCCATCTGCCGTTGAAACCTGCCATTTATTGGGGCAGCTAATCAGAAGAAACCTGGTTTTAAAGGACAGTGAAGAGAGTCATAAGAGCTTATTTAGAAGTGAAGGGCAGCGCAAAGGTCCAGTCTGAGATAAATAAAGATTATTATGAGCTGTGAACCATCCAAAACTTCTCTAGTAGAGTCTGAAGAATGAAGGTATAGGAGTTGGAAATTCCATTCAATCCAATTAAATTTTATTTATATAGCACCAAATTACAACAACAGTTGCCTCAAGCTGCTTTATATTGTAAGGTGAAGACCCTACAATAATACAGAGAAACCCCAACAATCACATGACCCCCTATGAGCAAGCACTTGGCGACAGTGGGAAGGAAAAACTCTCTTTTTACAGGACGAAACCTCCAGCAGAACCAGGCTCAGGGAAGGGCAGCCATCTGCCGTGACTGTTGGGGGTGAGGGGAAATAATGAGAATACTATATCCCTTTTAATGGTATAATGTTCTACAAGAATGAACTTTATTATGCATTCTCCAAGTACTTATGCATGCATTTTTTCTTTAATAAATAAAGGAATCTCTATGGGTGTTTCTGATCTTCTCCTATTTTGACAAGTGTTCATTTGATCTACTTCAAGTGGTCATAAAGTGACATTATTAAATCTCTATTTCTGTATGAATTAGTGATCAATTTAATGGACAGTTTAATCTACTAAAGGTCATTAAAGATTTTTATTTGCACATGGTAAGTAAGGTATAGGACTCCAGGCAACTGCAGCAAAAAGCAATCACAAGGAGGTTTTTGGTGCAGCACCTTCTTGGTGACTAATTTCACTAGTGACTGGTGGTTGCCAAGGGGTCACTGATCTGTCTCTAGGCATTTGTGATTGCGGCCTCATTCACTTGACCCCACAATGTTACGCATCCAAAATGGCAGAGAAATTAATGTCATGTAGTTGTGACTGCAAAACCACAATATAAATGTCAGTCCATTCACCAGTTCATTGTTCTTATTTGATTGACTTTCCAAACAAGAAATGCTAAAAGTCTTGGATCTTGTGTCTGGTAGTCTCAAAATTATCTTTTCATGGCTCATAGATGTGTTTTAAAGTTTGAATAGGGCTAGGCTACCTGCTTCCCCATGTTTGCACAATATGTTAAGCTAGGCTAATCACATCCTGACACTATGTCATAGCTGTGTGACACATGCAGAAGTTCAATCTTCTCATTACTTATCTCTTGATGTATGCTCAATAATCCAGGTAAAAGAATCCCAAAAAGCTGAATCTGTTCATCTGGACATAGCGTTTAATACTACGTCCAGATGAACAGATTCAGCTTTTTGGGATTCTCATTACTTAGAGAACCATAGAGAAATAAAAAAAAAAAACAAAAACAAAAAAAACACCCCACTGTATGTACTGCTTTACTGTTAAATTGTAAATGGTTCATTAATCAGTGTTAATAATTGCACACTTACAGAATGCTTATTACATTTAGACAGTATTATAATATATTAATTAGATTAGGAGGAATCATTTGTAGTTTTCCATGTAATAAGCATGACATGCACTTCTTTATGCAGGTTTTTATTAAATAATGACAGTTAATGTTATTTCCCTCATCTTAATATGAACCTACATACAGAAACACTCCAGTTATTTCATACAGACGCAGATCGAGTAAAAGGCCAAAATGTTGCCTTCTTTTAACCAGAAAGACCCAGCAGTCCTGTGGGCAGGCTTTGGATGATTAAGATTCATGAACTGTGAAACAGGAAGAGTAAATTAGCACAGCCATTCTTCCTTGGCTTAAAATGAATACTAAAATGAATAGTTGTGAGTATTGAAGAAAAATGTCTCTCTCAGGATGAGCTCATCCATTCCACTCCCCAAAAACTACTTTTTACTTTTACTAGTTATTTTAGATCATAATTGTTGTTGTTTTTTCAAGAAAAATACAGATGATCAGTATAGTCCTCAAAATGTCCTTTGGTTTAATCGGTAGAGAACAGGGTGATGAGCCTTCTTGAAAAAGCAACACATTCTCATTCCAAGTTCATCAGATACTGGCATTTATCTGGATCCCTTGGTGTTGCACTTAAACTCAGGTCATGTGGAGGGTAGTGCTCTACATATAAAACCAATTGGTTAACTCTGGAGCTGAAAAAAATTAAGTTTGTGTTAAAACAGCCAGCTTCACATCCAGGGTTCCACATAACTGGTGACCCACTGGGCCAGGGACAGTAAAAACAAAAAAGATGTTCAGGAAAGTGCCTGTCTGTAAGTGTCATTGGTGTTCCCACCCATGACGCTAAAGAAAACCTTGCTAATGAAGTTTTTCTTACTGTCATTTCAGGCTACCAAAATAAAGAGGCTGTTTTTGTTGGCATGGAAAATACAAAGGAAGGCAACGCTGGTTATGCAAGACTTTCAAAATAGCTGTGCAGAGTGTGTAAAATGTATGTAAAAGTACATATGCAAGTAAAAAGTATAACATTCAGCCAAAGAAGCCTCAGTTTTTCTTAACAACAACAACAACAAAAAAACTTGATAACGCAGCAGCACTGAAGTGACACTGCTGTAATGTTAACGTGGAGCTGCAGCCTCTCCTCTCAGTCACACAAACAGCAGGCAGCAGAAAAACAGAAAGTGAGCCTGAGTGAAATACAAAATATTTTCCTAGAGTTGACAGCAGCAGTGTACAGTTGTGCTCATAAGGAGGATAGTTTGAACTTTATAAAACAGGAAAAGGATATAAAAAGATATCCAGGGAATTGAGGATGTCAATCAGCAGTGTCCAAACTCTAATTAAGAAGTGGAAAATGAGGGATTCTGTTGAAACCAAGCCACAGTCAGGTAGGTCAACAAAAATTTCAGCCACAACTGCCAGAAAAATTGTTCTGGATGCAAAGAAAAACCCACAAATAACTTCAGCTGACATACAGGACTCTGAAAAAAAGTGGTGTGGCTGTTTCAAGATGCACAATAAGGAGGCACTTGAAGAAAAATGGGCTGCATGGTCGAGTCACTAGAAGAAAACCATTACTACACCAATGCCACAAAGCAGCTCATTTACAATATGCCAAACAGCACAGAGACAAGCCTCAAAACTTCTGGAACAAACTTATTTGGAGTGATGAGACCAAAATTGAAGGAGAGGAGTCAACAAGGCCTATGATGAAAAGTACACCATCCCTACTGTGAAACACGGAGGTGGATCGCTGATGTTTTGGGGATGTGTGAGCTACACAGGCACAGGGAACTTG
>VUQS01076852.1:0-10113 GCA_015108495.1 Heterochromis multidens
TGTTCCCACTCTTTTTTTTTTTTTTTTTTTTTTTTCCCCTAAGTACATGACTTTCAGATACTGTTCATCTGCTGTAAATAGTTTTGCAGGCCTGCCACTTCTTCTTTTGTCCTTCATTTTCCTCAACATTTTTTAAGGACACACTGCACACCGTGCCAAGATACGCCAGGTTTTTGGCTAATAGTTATTTGTTAATCACCTTGTTGGTGAAAAAATACTACTGTGTGTTATTGTTATTATTACATTTTGTAAAAGACGTTTTTCTTTTTTCTTCACTGCAAATTAGTTTGCCGTCATTCCTTTTGTAAGCGCCAATTCAAAGAACCATGAAATTGTGTTCTGAGTCAAACTGGTGATGAAAAAATAAATAAATATTTATATAACATATCACAAAAATACGCAATAGGATATATTGCTGTATCTTTATTTTGTTCTTCCCCTAGTATCAGAGTTTTACATTGCTTTCCCTGATGGCCACTATTTTTCTTTACTTCTGCGCTCATAGTTGCTGTTTACCTTGTGAGCTGTCATGAAATTAGTTGAGCTAAACGGCCATACTAAACAGAAGTTTTATTTTGGTGCTGATGGCAGACTGGTCAGCACTGAAGTATTGATAAGCATCTAGCTAAGTGGTATTCATGCAACGTTAAGTCACTCAACATAGTTGATGTTTTCAAATTCCTAACACATTGTAATAATCAAACTGCTGGTGTTGAGAAATTACATTTAAATTTGCTTTGTGTTTACGTTCTCTGCTCTAAGGACATAGCTGCCAGGGCAAAATGTTCAAAAGTGCTGAATTTCCTACATTTAATGTAAATACAGTTAAATGCAATATGCTGTATTAAAAAAGGTAATTGCTTGTAAAGGGGGCAAAACGGGAACCTTCAGGGAAAAACAAAAACAAACACCCAAGATAACTTTCTTTATAATTGAAGCAGTGCAGTGTGTCTTACTTCTTAATCAAAGTGGCTGTTGTACTAGCCTCTTCAGGGCAGCCTTCTGGCTCCAGTGCTGATGAAATTTACCAAACTAAACTAAAACTGTGACTGGCTTAACCCCATGTCAAGATAACAGACGGTATCATTATCAAAAGAAGTCTGTAGTTATTGACCCATGTCAGTGTGAGCACAGATTGTCGCACATGTTCCTAATTAGTGCTTAGTAGCAGCTGCAGCTTCATCAGAGAATAGCAGTCAGCTAGCACAATCAAGCTCATTTTCAATTGTTAGGTAAGGGTAAACAAGGAAACAAAAGTCTCACAGGTTGTTGTTGAGTAACTTTGAAAATGTTTCAGGTTTCCACAGTGTGTGTATTTCAGTTGGATTTTGCAATGAAAATTCACCCAAAGAAATATGATGGAGCTACAGCATCTCTGCTATTGCTAAAACACACATACACAGAGTGGTCAACAAAGTGGTGCTGTGGTGGAAAGATCCCAGGTAAATTTAAAGATGACTAAAACTGCTAAAACTGTTTGTATGCAGAAAAAACATCAAGTGAGCCTGCCACTGTGTCAGAATCACCAATAATTATTATGTTACATCAAAAGAGGGTAGTATCAGTTAGAGTATCAAGTGGGTATCTGTATCGATATCAAGCAGTGTCAGTATTGATGCTGATATTGCTGAAATCCTATAAATACCCATCCCTACCCAGGACAATGATGGAGCCCTATATGAACCAAACATGGCTCCAACCATCTTCAGCCTGACTATTAAAGCATGTGAACATTTATTTCAGCTAGAACAAATTTGGCTTGGTAAACTAAAATGAGTACATATTTGTTCATGGGGTTTGTTGTTGATAACAAAAAATCATAATGTGTGTCGACGTGGTGCAGAATCTGTGAATTGGCTGTTTTCTGCAAGGCAAGATTTTATTTTATTTATTTTTTTTTTTAATGTTGGTTAATTTAGAGCTGTAGTTGCTTTGCCAGTGATTGCAATAAGACGGAGCTAACAATGTGTTAATTAGGTTCACCAAAGTCCAAACTGAGCTTTATTCACATAATTTGACAGCACAAATTGTCCCAGTTTCAAAATGTCAGTATCTTCATTTGCTCAGTGGAGCGTAGTCAGAGATTCACTTAGCTTTCTTCTCTTGGAGGACAAACAGTGCAACTTTGTGTCGCACTTCTTGGCAGTAGAGCTAAAAGGACTAAAGACAGACGATCTGTGTTCTTTGACATTTGACAACTTATTGTAGCTTTCTTTGTTTTGGAATAATTAGCTTGTCTAATACATTACAAGCCTTAAAGAGGAGAAGGACAAATTAGAAGTGAGAAAGACTAAAAAGTCTCTTTGGTTTCCTTGTCATCTTGACTCAGCAAGGAAAACAAATGCAATTTCCTTCATGAAGAGGAAATGCTTGAAAGACATTTGTAATTAATGTGGCATGCCAAGCTGTTGGTGTGGGTGGATAAAGAGTGTGGGTGACATATGGATAAAAAGCAAAGAAATCATTTTAGGCATTCAAGGACATGTAGTAAATGACTTTTCAAAGGCCCCTTTGAGGTTATTCTTTCTCCTTCTCCTCACTTTGGCCCTTTTGTGTTGTTTTGGAAGATAGCCCCCACTTTCTGTCTGAGTGTCCAATGTTCAGCCATCAGCTGCCATTACTCACTGACCACCTGCTGAAATGGAAAGCAGGGGTGACCTGCACCGTTGTGTGTGGATGTTTGTACGAGGCCACCTGCTGAAATGAAAGACTGGCTACCTGTGAGTGAAAAGGGAAAAAAAAAAATGTGAGCATGAGAGTTTGTGTATTGTATGAATTTATTAGTTGTGTGAGGTCTAGTCACCCTTTTGAATGAATGCACAAGCTAATAAGCACGTTAAAGAAGTCAGCAGTCCTCACAAGCAATTCTGTGCTACACACGTCTGTCATTTTGTAAGAAATCCTGCACGTGTCTCTGATCTTGTCTTCATCCATATAAATGAGTAAGCTCTGTGCTAGATTTCATGATTTCCATGCGAGAGAGCAGATAATGGATAAAGTGGATTAAAAAGCAGCAGATGATTTGAGCAGCGGGTTTAATTTGAATCATTGTCGGACAAAGTAAACCTGATCACCAAGCAGAAAAAAATGACTTGACAGGGAGCTTTGGCAGGACCTTGCTTGACCAGATAAAAAAAAAAAAACTGTGAATGAATATAAGCAACTATGTGTGGTTTTCCACGGGTTTTGAGCCAAATGGCTCATCTGCTATCGATTGTGCAGGGCAGGTTGTGGAAGAGTAATAACTGAGCTTGAATTTTCAGCTCAACTTCTTTGTGCTTTCTTTGAAACCTTGCTCTCCTCTCCTTCTGTGGTTATTTTAGCAATATGGATCTGTATAGGGGAAAGTTAGCAGAGTAAATACAAGTAATGTTTAGCCTGGGAAGAGATCGATAGGTGTGTATTGATTAAGCATCAAGTGTGGCCACAAGCAATTTCCTGGTCGTGTGTGTGTGTGTGGGAAGGTGAATGTTTTGGGTTTTAAAATGTATCAGTATGTTTTTGTTTGTTTGGTTTTTCTCGGTCTTTGTCCAGTACTAAATAAGTAAGGAAGTGCTGAAATGGAAAGAGCAGACAGACTCTCAGTATTCTGTGTTTGTAGTACTTTTATATGTTCTAGCCTAGACTGAATAATGGCAGAATACATTAGTTTATGGCTTTAACTTTTAGGGTTATTATACTCATGACATTTAAAAAAGGCACCACCCCTATGTTATATCAAAGCAGATTTTTTTTATAGAAATGTCAATCATGAATGTTGTATTATTGTTAACAATATTATGTTCTGCTAAAACAAATGTTGAGATTTATTTTGAAAACTGTTCTCTATACTTGGAGCGGTGATTTAAAAAGAAAAAAAATTATATGATTATTTTTAAATTCTGGGGGTATAGATTTTTTTTTTTTTCTGTCATTTTTGCTTTTGCCCTCATTTACTTTCCCCACACAGTTTCTGGATCAAACAGGCGTATGGATGCATGCACATCGAGAAGTGTGTGAAGTTTATTGATAATCCAATGCTTTCCACATGGTGGACAGATGGTTCTTCTAATCTTTCAGACAGACACTGCCTTCTGAGATCTGATCTGATCTTATGATTGCTGTGTGTGTGTGTGTGTGTGTGTGTGTGTGTTTATCCGTGTGTATTTCTGTGGTTGAACTCAATAAATCTATCCTCAGAAGGCCCCAGCTGTTATGTGTGTTTGTGGGTGCGTGTGTGTGGTCTTTCAGCGTTTTGTTGTGTGTAGCTTTTCTATCCTTGGTAGTTAAGTGGTTGAACAGGAATATTATGACGTGTCTATATTTCTTTGTTTTGCTAGATTCTTGTCCTTATATTAGTCATATTTTGATACCCAGGGTTTATTAGTGACTTTCACATGTCCCAAAAAATTCTTAATGTTGGAAAAACCTTGACATGAACATCATATTCATAGCATTTCTGTGTCGACATGTCTGTCCAGAAGCCATCAAGACATGGAGCTTTGGAGGAAAATGGGGAAAAAAACAAAACAAACCTTGTACACCAATTGGCCACATGATTAATTACACCTTTTGCCTTTTGCCTTCAGAACTGCCTTAATTCTGGCATAGATTCAACAAGGTGCTGGAAACATTCCTCAGAGATTTTGATCCATATTAACGTGACATGACATCACACAGTTGCTCCAGATTTGTCAGCTGCACATCCATGATGTGAATCTCCAGTTCCGCCACATCTCAAAGGTGCTCTATTGGATTGAGATCAGGTGGCTGTGGAAGCCAGTTGAGTGCAGTGAACTCATTGTCATGTTCAAGAAACCAGTTTGAGATGATTTGAGCTTTGTGACATGGTGCGTTATTCTACTGGAAGCAGCCATCAGAAGATGGGTACACTGTGGTCATAATTCAGTTCAATTCAATTTTATTTATATAGCGCCAAATCACAACAAAAGTCGCCTCAAGGCGCTTTATATTGTAAGGTAAAGACCCTACAATAATACAGAAAAAACCCCAACAATCAGACGACCCCCTATGGGCAAGCACTTGGCAACAGTGGGAAGGAAAAACTCCCTTTTAACAGGAAGAAACCTCCGGCGGAACCAGGCTCAGGGAGGGGCAGCCATCCGCCGCGACTGGTTGGGGTCGCAGTCGAACATTTATCTGTAAATTTCTGTCCACATTAAATTACCTCCAGAAAGGAGACCTGGAACACCAAAGACAAAACAAGCATCCATCCATCCTGGAGGCTATTCCAGCTGGGGTGGGGCAAGAGGCAGAGTACACCCTGGACAGATTGCCAGTCTACTGCAGGGCTAACAGGCCCCAACCAGATGGTGGATTTGAACCCAGGACCTTCTTGCTGTGAGTTGATGGTGCTAACCACCATGACACCATGCTGCCCTTCAAAAACAAATGGCAAGCTATATGTATTTCACAAAGAGAACTGGAGAACTCAGTGGACAGGAGAGACTGCTCTGCAAGCTGATCAGCCTGGGGATGCTATTTGAAGAGGACGACCTGGAGGTAGAGAAAGAACGTGGGGCCCGTGAAGCAGTGATGACTGCACTGCAAGACCAACTCCTTTGGAGGTTGAGCATTTCTGCCCTAGATGAGGATATCTATCATAAACTGTGGCTGTGTCTCTACAGCTATATAACAGCGAAGTGGGAAAATGAATGCAGTCAACTTATTTTTAATACAAACAAAACCCTTTAGTGGCTTATTGGGTTCAGTCAAAAATAGAAAAAGTTAAAGAAACGGATCCTTTTTGTCAGTGTTTAGTTACCATGTGATCATGTGTTTGTGGATTTATCACCTGTATTGTCATACTGAAGTGTTTCCTGGTTGCTGCTACAGAGAAAAGCACACTGACCCTCTGACATAGTGGCGTAGAAAGAGAAAATATGAGGCTTTCACAGGCTGTCACACTGCTGCTGCTCTCATTTCAGCTGCAGGATGGAGGGAACATCTGTACAGAGGCTGCTGAGTGAGTCCGACCTGCTGGATGTGTGTTGGTGTGTGAATGTTGAGAGACGATTGCAGTCATTAAAGCTCATTTCTCTTTAGAGCTAATCTCACTTCTGAGCTGCACAAAAAGGAAGGTGAGTAAATTTTTGTCACTTTTATCATGATGAACAGGGGAGAGGAAACCACAACGCTGACACACCCAGTCACAGAGAAAGATGAAGAAAAGGAAGAGGAGGGTTGTACTTTGTGTGACTGTGATCTCAGTGTTGGTCTGATATCAGCGAGCAGCAGGATGGAGGAAACGTTTCTGCTGTGTCTGCTCTGTAAGTTCACTCTGTGTTTTCATGCCTCTGCTGTCTTGTTGAATGTGAAACTCTGAACTAACCTGAGTTTAATTTCTCTTTAGTTCTGATTTCACTGCTGAGTGAAACCACAAACTAAGGTCAGTAACCTTCTTCTGTCACACTTTAAATAAATACAGTTTGAGATTTTTAGCCATTGAACTGATTACTTCAGTAGCAATCTCTAAGATAAAAGTGCTGATTTTCATATGCCTCACATTCTGACAGCTCTTATATACGTATATTAATTCAGAGAATAATAATTCTCTTGTTGCAGTCAACTAGCTTTCAGGAAAACTACCAAAGAATGTGGTTTAGCTTTTGTGTTGTGGAGGAATTAAACATCTTATCAAATCCTTCATTAGTTTTGCAAGCAATGAAATCGAGTATTTCATTTCAGCCCTCACAGCTCATCTGACTGTGAGTCCCAGCAGCTCTCAGATCTTTGAAGGAGACTTTGTGGCCTCTACAAGTGTGACATCAGCGGTCATGGAGAGTCTCCATCCAGCTGGATCACTGTCACAGGTGAGGTTCATTTTGAGACTTGATTGTACCAAGCATGGAAGAAAACTATTTATTATTCCTCTGTTTTATTATTCTCCTTCTTCTGTAGATTAATTGCAGCTTTTAATAAACCCATGAAAACATACATCAAAATGTGCGGCTCAACAGGAATGGTGTGCTCGGTGTGCAGTTATTTGTTTCATAATCTTCACAAAATATCTGACAACTTGACAATTAAAAAAGCCCCAGTTTAAACTTCAACATGTATAATATCTGATCCCACTGATCATATAGATAAAAATATTCAGCTTTAATGAAAATAAACTGGTAGTAATGGTTTGAAGTATTGCCTCAAAATCTGTTCAAACAAATCATAAAGTATGCAAGACTATTAATACAAAACTGAGAACCTAAACCTAAAGAGTATCAGTAAACCGACAAAGTTGACATGGATGTGATGAGGCTACCAGATACAGCTTGTTAACTAACTTCCCCCATGTTTGCTATTAGTGTTATAAGCAAATATTAGGTAATACAGTCTGGTCCACAATTTGTTCAGCAGCATGTGGCTGCTACTTACCCTCTTAATTCTTATGGAAGCAGAAAATATGCACTAAGTTTTTCACAGGAGAGATAGAGTCCTTTGAAAACTTTATCACATGACTTTAAATCTCCAACTGCCCACTTTTCCAGCCCCACCCCCTACACCAATACCACCCCCTGACTCCTCCTCCCTCCGTGTAGTATTCAGACTAGTCCTCCACCTGGTGGTGTTCTGTCCGTACTTCATCTCCACTCTCCTCATGGTGTCTTTATATCGACAGAGCCAAAGGTAACACTCTGAATCATTCACTGATCAATCAATATGCTGATGAATAACTCTTCTCTCTGTCTGAACTCTTCATGCATCAGCAGCTGTTAAATTTTCAACATTTTCTTTCTAACCTGCTCTGACTGTAGGTTACAAAGTAAAGACCCTGCCCACCCAAGCTGACCAGCGATTGGATGACTTTGATGATGCCATCACTCCTTTCACGACAGAGCATTAATTCTGAAGTAAATCTCGGTCCTTCCAGATGGAAAATTCAAGTCACTTTAATTCTTCATCATCTCATCATGTCTCATATGATGAGACTAATAAGATAAGTTCATATTAGACAATCAATTTTGACACCAAATTTGTGCAGATAAAATGAGAACATAGAAAGTCTTTTTCCCTTTTTCATTTAACTGACATGATGTTAGCCATAGAGCTGCTTCTCAGGCAAACAGGTGATATCCAGGTGATATCCAACCTGTGATATTTTTATATCACAATATGGAAAAAACAAACAAAAAAAAACAAAAAAACAAACTTGATGCCATGTTCATTTCAAACTCATGTAAATGACTTAAACCATCCACTGTACTGGTTTGCTCTCCTTGTATATAGGTTCTTTTCTGTTCATTAAGTTAAGCTGTATTTTTGAGTACTATTCTGTTTGGTTGACTTCTTGAAAGAACCCAGTAAGTCCTCAAAATAGTTTACTTTGATTTCTTTGTATTTTTGATTTTATTTTGTGATTTTTTGAGAGATAAAATAAAATTTAAAAAAAAACAATTATTTAAAAAACACACCTGTACCTGTTTGCCCTTGACTGCATGGTCCCTTACAAATGTGTTACAAATGGGGAGTCGTCTTTGGTTCTGTGCTGGGACCAATACTATTTACATTGTACATGCTTCCCCTAGGCAGTATTATTACAAAACACTCCATACATTTTCATTGCTATGCAGATGATACCCAGCTTTATCTATCCATGAAGCCAGATGACACACACCAATTAGTTAAGCTGAATGTCTTAAAGACATAAAGACCTGCATGACCTCTAATTTCCTGCTTCTAAATTTTTATAAGCTTCACATTCTGACAGCTCTGCTGTTGTTTTTCTTGTTGCAGCCAATTAGTTTTCAGAAAAAACTACCAAAGAATGAGGTTTAGCTTTTGTGTTGTGGAGGAATTAAACATCTCATTAAATCCTATTATAGTTTCATTAATTTTGAAAACAACAAAATCGAGTACTTCATTTCAGCTCTCGCAGCTCGTCTGACTGTGAATCCCAGCTCGATAGCTGTCACAAGTGAGGGGTTTCACCTCTGATTTCACCTTTTATTTCATCCACATATTCACCTGAACAGGTGGGATTCTCTCTGGAGGTAAACCGACAATGACAGTTCCACGTATCTCTACGCTCTCTAACCTTCCCCCTGTTGTGTCAAGAGTATTCTGCCACCTGATGGTGTTCTACCCACTCTCCTCATGGTGTCTTCATATTGATGCAGAGCCACAGGTAACACTCTGAATCATTCACTGATAAATCAGTTCACTCTGAACTGTCGTTAGACACGTAAGTGCAAAACACTGTCAGGACCAGTCCCCCGATGTGAAGACGCAGGGAAGCAACCCTCTTGTCCACTTGGGAAAACTCCAAGATATGGGCATCAAACTGTGGAGATACAAGTATACCCACCCCTGCCCACCGCCTCTCACTGAGGGCAACTCTAGATTGGAACAGAGTCTAGCTCCTCTCTGGGGAGACAAAAGACTGGTTAACCTTATACACTACCTTGGGCTCCTTTGCCAACAATGAGGTGATGTTCCATGTACCAAGAGCTAGTTTCAGTTGCTGAGGACTGGGCTGTCAGGGCCTCCACCCACAACAGCCCGCAACTCACATAACCCCTACACCGCCTCCTGCGGGTGGTGACCCCACAGGAGAGTGGGCCCATGTTGCTTCTTTAGGCTGCACCCGATCAGGCCCCATCAGCTAAGGCCCAGCCACCTGGATAGTCTGAGGTGCAACCTGGCAACGTGGATGGACCAAAACATAATGTCCCAGAGGTGTTCTATTAGATTTAGGTCAGGTGAGCGTGGGGGCCAGTCAGTGGTATCAATTCCTTCATCCTCCAGGAACAGCCTGCATACCCTCGCAACATCAGGCCGGGCATTGTCGTGCAGCAGGAGGAACCCAGGACCCACTGCACCAGCGTAGGGTCTGACAATGGGTCCAAGGATTTCATCCTGATACCTAATGGCAGTCAGGGTGCCATTGCCTAGCCTGTAGAGGTCTGTATGTCCCTCCATGGATATGCCTCCCCAGACCATCACTGACCCACCACCAAACCAGTCCTGCTGAAAGATGTTACAGGCAGATCTGATCCTTCTGATGGGTTAAGGACCTTCTACGGCCCTGTCCAGCTCTCCTAGAGTAACTGTCGGTCTCCTGGAATCTCTTCCATGCTCTTGAGACTGTGCTGGGAGACACAGCAAACCTTCTGGCAA
>VUQS01076853.1:0-18762 GCA_015108495.1 Heterochromis multidens
CATTGCCAACAAAGGGTATATAACAAAGTATTGAGATGAACTTTTGTTATTGACCAAATACTTATTTTCCACCATAATTTGCAAATAAATTCTTTAAAAATCAGACAATGTGATTTTCTGGATTTTTTTTTCTCATTTTGTCTCTCATAGTTGAGGTATACCTATGATGAAAATTACAGGCCTCTCATCTTTTTAAGTGGGAGAACTTGCAGAATTGGTGGCTGACTAAATACTTTTTTGCCCCACTGTAAGCTAAGACTTACTGCTTGGTTTATCAATTTTTAAGTTTTCCTGAAAATATCTGGCTGGTCCATTTTGCACATGAGGTGTTTAATTTACTATAAGGCAGTTTTCTTAGAAGCTTAGCACCAACCGTGAATTAAAAAAAAACATGACTGACCCCCGCATAGAAATTATTTGGTTCCAGTTACATAGTTAGAAGAAGAGGACATAACTAAAAAGAAAAGGCAGACCCTAAAACGAATACTGTTTTTTCATCTGAGGTCACTGTAGCTGGTAATTTCTTATACTGAGCTCACGGTGACTGGATATCTTTATGATAAAATTTTTTTCATGGTATCTGCCATCACATGCAAAGCTTATCAGTTTACTGCAGTTTATCGCAGTTTCCACCAATATGTTTTATAGACAAAGACTTCTATCATCTCAAAGAATGCAAACCAGTAAGTTAAAACTGCAGACTGAAAAGGAAAGCAAAGATGTCAGGTTTTCATGTGCAAAGCTGTTACCAGATTAAAGACAGACTAAGGATCATCTGCCTCACCCTGTTTTCTATGAAACACTCCCTTTTTTCTGGTAGGCTTCACTGCATTCGAGAAAATAAGCAGCAGAACACTCAGTAGTAATAATGGTTAGTTACAGCCCTCACTGTAGTGAAAATGTCACTGACCAACCTCATAAAGTGTAAGAGTCACGTTTTCCTTCAGTTCAAAAAATCTCTGCAGCCATTCGAAGACAGCAGACCACATTATGCACGACTGTCCACTGTGGTTACCTCCATTAAATTATGTGCCGATCACAGCAGTCTGCTACAGAACAGTGGCATACATGTTTACACAGCAGACTAGTCGATTAAGTATTCTCCCTGTTATGCAGGAGATGTCAAATCACAGCATGTCGTGACCTCTCTCCCAGAATCCTCTACAGGTTTTTCACCTTTTATATCTTAGCTTTTAAATACATTTAGACTGTAAAACAGAGGACACGCTATGTCCCCAGAAGCAAAGCCAAAGAATCATCATCATAAAGCCAGCCCCCTGTGTATTAGCCATAAAGATATCTACCATGACATCACCCATTTTAGTAATAATAATGTCATTGTTTGGGTTTTGAAGCCAGAAATGACCATAGTGGGATGAGAAATGCTCCAAAACGCACAAATACTAGACATCCGGTTCTCTATAACTCAATTTAGTTGAATTTAAGCCTAGCAGACTCCTACCAGCTACAGCCACCTGTGTCAGCATTCAGTTTTCAGTCATAGTGACTACTTCCCTAATAATGCAAACTTTAGCCTAAACATTTTAACATGGGAGTCTGTGGGGGTTGACCCGTTTTTAGAGCAAGCCTCAAATGAGAAAGAACTGCAGCTTTTAGAACTTCCATGCACCTCTGGAGGTTTTTCATTTGTATTTTGAAAGATAATTGATAATTGTTTAATTAGAATGCTAATGTTATAGATACCTAAGCTAAAAGAAAAAAACATCTATGACACTGCGAGATAGTCAGGACTGCAGAAGCTGCACAAAAGATGGACAAAGTCTCCGGGTCTTTAAAGTGAAGCCAATGCTGAAGTCCCTTAGACCTGCATTCTTTCTAATGGTCAGCAGGGGGCGACTCCTCTGAAGAAGTCATGTTATACTGTATGGGAAAACAACCTCTTATCACTTGATCTATGACCTTAATAAACATGTTTAAAAGACCAAGACGGCAACAGGCAAACCACTCAGGTCAAGGTTTCAAGCCAGGACTTTATGAGCTAGAGGGTGAGGTCATTGTTCCTATGTCCATCATTAACAGTACTGTGCAAATGTTTTGAGACACCCCTCATTTCTTTAGATTTTGCTTCCAAGGAGCCAGACTTTCTTGTAATTTCCCCTTTCTTTGGTTAAATCTACAAAAAATGTCAAAGATAACAGTTTGATACGCATAAAATAGCATTTATGTACCAACAAAGACACTATTTTCACAAAGGCTGTTAGCTCAAAACTTGACATATCTCGGCACGGTGTGCCGTGCATCCTTAAAAAAAAAATGTGGACAAGTGGAGGACAAAAGAAGACGTGGCAGACCTAAAAAAAAAAAACATCTGCAGCACATGAACAGTATCTGACAGTCATGTCCTTAAGAAACAGAAGAAAAAAAAAAAATCCAGCACACAGACCTGACACAGGACCTGAAAGATGCATCTGGCCCTTCAGTTGATCCTGCTGCTGCTCACCAAAGCCTCATCATAAACGGTCTGAGTGGGACGGTAGCTGTCAAGAAGCTGAGGTTTGCCAAATTACACAAGAACTGGACTGACCACCTGCAACACCATCTGGAAATTGTCTGATTGGCAATGGCTTCATTTTTCAGCATGACAGGGATGCCAAACACAATGCAATACAAGCATACCTGGATAGAAAAACACACAATGGAAAACTATCAGTCATGGATTGGCCTCCCCAGAGCCCCGGACCTCAGTATTACTGAAGCAGTGTGGGATCATTTTGACAGACAATGAACCAAAAGGCAGCCAACATCCAAAGAAGAGC
Organism: Heterochromis multidens; assembly: GCA_015108495.1. Taxonomy (NCBI): domain Eukaryota; kingdom Metazoa; phylum Chordata; class Actinopteri; order Cichliformes; family Cichlidae; genus Heterochromis; species Heterochromis multidens. The sequence continues at coordinate 2,778 of VUQS01076853.1, forward strand.
TTTGAATGTCCTTCAAGAAGCCTGGAGAACTGTTCCTGAAGACTACTTAAAGAAATTAGAAGAAAGCTGCCTAAGAAAGTTCAGGCTGAGTTAAAAAATAAAGGTGGTGATAACAAATGTTGACTTTCAAGCTCATTATAATTGTTTTTGCTTTATATACTGTATTTATATTAATATTTGCACATGTTTCAATTAATCACTGCACTTATTTCCTATTTTCCTGACAAAATATAAAGAAATGACGGGTGGCTCAAGATTTTTGCACAGCACTATATGCACAGTTTATGGCTGGGCTACATGAAGTTCAGAAGGTGTGTGCTCACATTTAGATCAAGCAGGAGGTAGGACATCGATATCGTGTCTCCACCTGCTTCCACTACTGCACACACTTCTCATGACTATAACATGCCAACGCCCACTTGTGCCATATTTTGGCTTAATTTTTAACTCTAGGATGACTTGGTGTCGTCATTCATATTTGCAATATGTGATAATGTAGCTTTAAGTCTGAAAAGTGTGAGATTGATGGGATCATATACTCACCTTTGATACACTAGTTGTATGATTTCTTTTTTTTGTCTCCATTGTGTGATCACATTTTGCTGCTCTGCAACACCCAGACAGCAAGATATTTTTTAATCTGCTGAGCTCCGGCTGTCAAATTGTGATTGGCACATCTGCTCACCTCATCAAACCTTTCTGCATTTTGCTGTACCTACATAAACCAAACAGTCTCTCTAGTGTTTCCTGAAGTGACAAGGTCACACTGGAGTTGTAAATCAGTCAAAAGCAGCTCAACAAACCAGACAAATGTGCGGTTTCCTATCACAGTAAACATGCTGTTTAACCTCACTCCACCAGACAAGTAACTGTGAAACCAAGTACCTAATCATAAAAAGAGAACACATGAATGAGAATAATCTTTATTCCCAACATGAAGATCTTGTTTAGGCCAAAGTAAACAACAGCTTGGTGAGTTAATACAAGTCTTTTTTGACAAGATGTGCAGTTGCTTTTTGGCACCTGACATTTGCATCAGTCTTGTTTTAGCACAAAACAATTGAAACAATGTGTCATTAATTGCTTAATGTATTTGATAAAACTACCACTTAATTCTTACATCATGCACTGAAAGATAAACTTCTTAGAAGCTAGTTTTGAGAATATTTGAGACCACAATGCAGGGTTTTCCTTCTATCCGTTCGGGGTCATCCAGAGACAAGAACAATCAGTGTTGAATTACTGTTAAACTAATCTGACAGCAGAGTTTAACGTCTCTTGCCAACATTATTTTTAGAAATTGCCAGCTAAACAATTCTCATGACCGCAGTTATTAAACCGTGTCAACCTCATTCAGCTGGAGGTATTCTAGTGAGTAAGGGTCCCTTTGTGCCTCGATATGACTGCCACTCTGCGGCTAGGGAGACACACAACCAGCCCCCTCTGTTAAAGAAAATTACCTCCAGTATATCTGGTGTGACTGGCCTCAGTGGAGCTAATAGCTGTTTGCAGGAGTTTCGGAAAATCTCCACAGATTTGTGTCTTCATAGTAATGCAAAGACACACATAAGTCTAAACCACACAAAGTAGAACTCAACCTGACCGACGAGTTCTTTGGGGGACTATCTTTGGTGTCCATGGTAATCAAGGGGAGCCGCCCATTTGCCTGTTCTGGGAAACAGGTAAAAAGGGAGGATCTGCTGGTTCCCTTTCTAATGACTATCAAAGTGTCAGTTTTATGCCCCCAGGATAAAAGAAGGAGTAGGTGGTTCAGTTCAATCCAGTGATCAGCTCATGTGATGCATAATTATGAATGAATATATGTCAAAAACTTAACATATATGTGAACCAAATCTTAACATTTCCGTTGTTCTCATAGTTTGTTTTTTTTTTTTTTTTCACATGATGCGTTTACTGACCTGTGGAGACGCAGACAAGCAGGTAGGACAGAGGGGTGTGGTACGAGTGGATGTCGCTTAGCGTCTCTGGCCAAACCACCACACTGGAGAAGGATACATGTTATCGATAGATGGCTCTGTATTCGTCTCACTCAGACATACATGGGCTCACTCCTGAAGAGAAAAGCCTGACTAAGCAGAGACATTAACATCAGCTGTTATTGCTTTTGTTTTGTTTTTTGTTTTTATTTCATTTTGTGCCATTTATCTCTCTAGTTTCTGTCACTTTTTTTGTTGAACTTTGGCATAAGGGGCACACCTCAAAAAGCAAAGGTTCCTTTGTTCCCCCTCCTTGAATAAACAAGCCATGACAGAATTATTGTTAATAACAGACCGGTAGACCTTATCTGACATGTAAATCAGCTTGCTAAACCCTTTATTTTGAATTGGAAAACTTGTTTCTTTCACCCCATGACTGCTAATTCATACTGTCACATGTGCAGCAATGACAGTTTCAAAGTTTGACCTTGATCCTATTTCTTAATGTTAAAGGATGAGTCATGAGCTCAGACCCGCCCAACAAAACTCTTTTTCAAACTGCTTTCACAAGAATAGTTAAGCCAGCAGGTTTTTCCAGTTGATATATCAGCAGTCTGTCACTTCAGTGAGTCTGACTGCCGGCTGAAGCTGAAACAATTCGTTTCCTTGCAAACCTCTGAGTTTGTATATGGATGATACAAACAGCAATAAGAGCTGTGTGTGTGTCTCATACTGTACAGTGGCAATTCCCTCCCCACTTAAAAATGCCATTCTCTCCCCCGTCCCTCGCCCTGTGTGAACATGCCCTTCTTCTCCTGGCTGCCACAGGCTGTCACTGTTGCGCACACACCCCTACACACAACACATCATGTGCACTGTCAATAGACAATGGTGTCCCAGTGTGGATGGACAGGCAGATGTGTGGACTGGAAGGACACTTACCAGGTCAGGGCCCAAATCCCAGTCAGCACAGAGTGCACCATAGAGACGGAAAGGTTCTTCCACTTCCAGGAGCGGAAGGCATCCTGCTTCACCAGCTTGGGCACGGGCAGCCTTTGGAGCAGCTGGTGGGCCACCCTGAAAATCAAAGAGCACGCCACTATTGACGGGCCTGGGTAACTCTTCAGCACAGGAAGCAGGGCCTCCATCCTCTCCTACCCACCCGCTGTCTCTGGACGCTTGCTCTTTTTGAGCTCTCTCCCTTCGTCCTTTCCCCCGTGACGGTTTTTTACGCCCCTGTCAGCGTCTCCTCGGCCCCGGTGATGAACAAACCTACGCGGTATGTGATGGGAGCGTTGTCCTGGCCAGAGAAAGGAGACGCAGCTGCAGCTGCAGGAGATGATCCTCAGCTTTTTTTTCTCTCCAAATCTTTGCAGAGCTGATGTCCAGCAGATGCTGCAGCCTTTTTTCGTTTCACGTTTTCAGCCTGAAGAGGAGGGTTTGGAGGGGATTCCCGTTACAGCTCATTCCAATGCGACTGTGTTTGTCTTCACGCTCGTAACGTTGTGTGCCGCCGTTCTCACCCCGCCTGTCTGTGCATCATGAAGGGGGAGTGGTGGAGAGGGAGAGGGGTGGGTGGTGCCGCTGCTGCTGCGCCCTTAAACCAGAGAAACAAGCGGGCAGAGGCTGCGATTATATTTCGCAAGGAACACAACAGCAGAGCGGGGCTGCTGAAATGTGTTGTGCTAGTGCTGTTAAAAAAAAAAAATAGGTATCGAAATCTATGACACATAACAGCGCCACTCCATGCGCAAATAACGCCGTGCGCGTAAAAGCATTTAATTTCTGAATGAAAACAGCACCATTTGGCTTAAATAATTATACCCAACGCAGTGTGTTTCAAAAGGCGGCAAATGGGAAACAAAAGATCAATCTACTGACCACATACCAATATTATCAACAAGTATCGAATCGCAGCTCTGGCAAAATGCAAAAAACACTGTTAAAAAAAAATCTCTTACTGTATCCATTATAGCTTATTATATTACTGCTACAATGTTTCCACTGACCCTGTCATTTCACACATTAATGCACGTTTTTCTTTACTGATCACATCATGAGCAGTATCACATCATTGAACAGTAATTAGTAATATTATTATAGGCTGTGGTCAGTCTCAGCCGTCAAATTAAAACAAATATGCCCAAACAATGCCTAAAAAGAAGCTTCAGCGTTTACGGAGTGTGTGCCTCCGTCTTCAGAAAAAATACAGTTGGCTCTAGTATGAAAACACACCAGGAGATGGAGACAAAACCTTATATGATGACCACACATCGCCGCTAACCATAATATGGCTGTGTCCAAATTATGTTTTTCAGCTCAGATACTCTCAGTTCTTTATCAGACCACCAGGGGGCACCTCTCTCCAAATCCTGCCCGTACCTGGCGAAGAGGCTGTTCAGACATGCTAGAAAATTCGTCCTTAATAATCTGCATTAATAAAGCGATTCCGTTTCTTTCTGGTAAATAAAAGTAATGCCTGGATGCATCTTAATCTACGAAATGCTCTTTTTACCTTTTGAAAACAAACTTCAAACGTGAAAGATGAACCATATAATTGATCTGCTTATATCCAAAGTACAAGGCTCTCTGTAATCAAACACCCTGCAGTTAGAGAGAGATGTAACTTAACACCACTGTTTGTGTTTCCTGGTCCACTCCCTGTAGTTATTCTTTTGCAGTGTGAGAGGCTGGAAGCCTTTTGCTCTCATAGTTTTTTTAAGCACAGGAACCTCACAGCTTCAGGTTTCCAGAGAAAATACTTCTACCAGCAGATGCAAAAGGTTTCATGCAGGAAGAGCTGCTGCTGGTACTCTCTTGCTGTTGAGGTCTCCAGAAGGTCTCCCAGAATCATGTGATCTGTTTTAAGAGAGAATCTTTCTGTCTGGCTCAGAGCTGAACCATATTGATCTTGATTTTCCTTTCTCTTGCGGGCTGTTGAGAAACAGCTACGGTGCAGACTGTGAGCAGCCAGCAAAGTGAAAATCTAGAGGTCAGCTGATTCCAGAGAGTGCATCATGAATAGCCAAACAAAAACAGGTCTGTCTTAATCAGGAAGAGATTTGATTTTACTGTTTCTAGTAAAGTGAAGGTTTATGGTAATCTATATTTTTAAATATTTTATTGTATTTCTAATGGTTATACTGTGTTTCTCACCTAGTTTGTCTGGGTGAAATCCATAATCTGAGACACTATTTTGCATTAGTTACATTACAAAGTTTTGTGCAGAAGCTGGTAACCCACACCCTAGCAACAAAGCTTCTTGATATGTCAGAAATGCTTTTTTTCAGCCCCAATAAATGTTCAGTTGGGCTGAAGTCACATGACTGTGGAGGAAAATCCGTGGCATCAGAACTGTTTGGTCTTCTTTGGTTTTCAGTTAGTTCTTTCAATGCTTTGAAGTGTGTTTGGGGTCAGTGTTCAGCTGCAGTATTAATTCTTCTCCACAAAGATGCAAACCAAAGGGTGGAGCGTGTCTCTAAAGAATGGAGTGATGCTTCGTCTTGCTTGGGGTGGAGTCCATTTTGTGTCCAGCTGCAGCAATGTTTCACTATGCATTTAACTTACTGTGGTATCATTCTGTCTCTCCTGCTTGTCTCCTTACACAAACCCTTTTGTTACTGCCACAAATCCTGTAATGACTAAATATCTTCAATCACCCAAGGCATTTGATTTTGTTCTAAATGCTGCTTGTCCTCTGAGTCCATACAGCCTTCTTTTGACTGTGCTTTTGCTGATTGGAGTCTTTTTGTTCTTTCGTTTGCAAATTCTGCTTGTGTGATAAAGATTTTTTTTCTTCCTCTCAGTGACCAAAGCTTTACTCATCTTCTGGTGGTGTGCTTGGTTTTTGTCTGCCTGTCTGTGACACAATTGATCAAGTTTCAAAGTGTTTTAGAGTGCTGTATACACATGATTAGATACTGAGAAAGTGCCTCTTTGCTCAGAATCTAACGTTCTGAAGTGTTCTTTTCATGGCAGAAAATTTGCTTGTTTTCTGCCATGTGTCCAGCTGTCATAATGCTACTAAGCAGTGTCTTGCTGGAAACTTTAGGCACGGTCATATTTATATAAACAGCTGCAAGGTGATTTACTTTAACAAGCTTCTGATAAGTAGATCAAATCAGTGTGGTCAGTGGTCAGTGGGACTATCTTGAATACACTTCATTTCTGGCCTGGAAAGGTGCCTAAAACAAATATACATTCATACAATTGTATATGTGCACATATATTCCATTTCATTCCTCTTCTCTCCAGAGCATACCTCCACCTCTCCAGGCTCTCCTCCACCTGCTCCCTACTTTCACTACAGATCACAATGTCATCTGCAAACATCATAGTCCACAGAGACTCCTGCCTGACCTCATCTGTCAGCCTGTCCATCACCATTGCAAACAAGAAGGGGCTCAGAGCCAATCCCTGATGTAATCCTAGCCCCACCTTGAAGCCATTTGTCACTCCTACTGCACTGCTGGACTGTCTCGCTGTCATCATACATGTCCTGCACCACCCTCACATACTTCTGTGTTATTCCTGACTTCCTCATGTAGCACCACAGTTCCATTAAATTAAAATGAGTATTCATAAGCAATTCCTCCTTTTTATGACATAGAATTTCTTTTGTTTCGCTAAAATTTAATATCAGATTTTACATTTTTCCTTTCACAAACACAAGGACACATGTCAACACAACCTTTTTCACAGTAGGCGTTCAGAGGCAACCTTTCAGTCCTGACTCATCTGCTGTAAAAAGTAATGATGCGATGCATGAAAAGGGCTGGATGTTAAAGATGGACCTGTGATAAAAACAACTTAACTCCCCCACAGTTTCTCATCGTGTGTCATGAGAAATCTTTGGAGATTAATGGCAGATAATGCTTGTCAGGTGAGGTTTCATACCTGGGGTTTAGCAACAGTTTCACTGTCCTCCACCGTGCATTCCTCGACACTGACTCTCAAACATCTGCTGCTGATAGAAGGCCAAATATGTCACTTAGCTGGTCTGAGGAGTGGCATATACACTTCAGGGCTCCTTTATGTGTGGCTTTGTTGAGATATTATGTTCCTGAGAAAGAACAAACTATTGTTTTTCGGACTATCTACTCACCTATCTCTGCACCACCTTTAGTGTCATTTAAAAACCTGCAAATTGCAGGGAAAGGTTAAATTACATGCAGACGACTGTGTGTGGTAATGTACCATTATTTCAGATTGATGATGATAGTGAAGGTATGTAGTTTTCAGCACAACGCAGAGCAAGCTTTGTCACAGCACAAAACATTTATTATTGAGACAGAGAGGGGAAACAGTGCTCATGCAGCCCCTTTCCTGCTTATCTCAGACAAGGGGAAGGCACTTTATAATCACCAGGTGTCTGGATGTAAGAGTGCAATAGCTATCCAAGCTCAAGAAGTTCCACTCATCTCATCCTTCTAACTGGTTCTCATTTTCATTTCACTTTCCATTTCAGTTTGCTTGTTTTCTGGTACAAGAGTAAAGCTGGATATTTCGCAGAAAGTAAATTCTGGCTGCTTTTTAGTGCTACCAAAATAGGTAGCACTTCACAATACAGTCCACTACTTATTGTATAATTTCCCAACAATTACTATGTAATTTTTTAAAATTTAGAGTGTAATTTTATTACTAGTTCTTACTGGTAGGTACAGTTAGACAAGGGAATAACAACTGGGCATTTTAAAGGAAAAGGAAACAAATGATAATGTAAGTATTTTTATGTAATGAGCCCCTGTAGGGTATGTTGGGGAAAGGACAGATAATATTTCCACTTCTTACATTGTAAATTCACTGTATTATCATTATGTGGGCTGTATTATTAAGTACCACAACCTCCCCTTCTTACATATTCGTTTGAATGCACTTTTACAGGTGTAGATGTAGCTTCCAAAGGGACGAGCTTTGGCGTACCCTCTTATTCAGAAGGGACAATAGTGACAAAATAGTTGTGACCTGAAAAAGTTGCGGCGTCATGCCCTATAGCCTAAAGGAAAAATAAAATAAACAAAATGGGAAATCAGTAATAACCTCTTACCATAAATGTCATTTCAGAAGTTAAGTTATAGTCCCAGTTTAATGAGATGAGAGCAGGGAGAGGTTAGGATACCTAGGTACCTATGATACAGTGTCACCCTAAATATTATGTAATTACAGTGTAATAAGGGCAGATTGATATACTTTATAATACAGCCCTTGCTTTTGATAGCTACTTTCAGCTGCTCTCTTGTCACAAGGGGTCACCACAGTGGGTAGCTCCACATGTTTGATTTGGCAGTTTTATGCCGGATGCCCTTCCTGACACAACTGCAAAGGGGATTTGTGTCTTCGGCTGGAGTTGAACCAGCGACCTTTAGCTTGTCAAGGAAATGTGTAAAACATTACACAGCCCTTGCTCTTATTAATACTGTATTATCACAGTTTGAGATTTGTAAACATTGTCCTTTCCTCTAAAGGTCAGTTTCCCCAAAGGTACTCATTAGATTAAAAAACAAAACTATAATATATAATTAGTAGTATAATTTGTATCGTCTTTGTTTTAATGTTTGCATGCTGCTCATTACTTTAAAACACCCGTGTTTTACAGTGTAATTTATTTCTTTTCTCCTTTAAAAACCTCGAATTGGATTTTTTTTTTTTTACTGTACATACAGTAAGTCCACGGCATTTTGAAATACTGCCCTAAAATATAAAAAAAAGGCACAGAGCACATTTGTTTGTACTTCAGTATACATATAAGTATAAAAATAAACACTGTTCCCCGTGATTGAAAATATTAATCTAAAAAAGGGTCTCCGTTTTGTATCTTCGTGTATCATCGAGCTATAACTCCTCTGTTTTGTCCCTCGCTGGCTGCCGTGGTGCCAGTAGCGGGTTGCCTGGAGACGGCGGAAACGTTTGGGCGCAGCGGCGATGGAGAAGTATGAGAAAATCAAAGTTGTTGGAAGAGGAGCTTTCGGGTAATGCCTGGATTTACTTACACTTTATAGCAATAAAAGTAGTTTTATGTCACACACATCGACCTGTTTGAAAACGGGGCGCTGTCAAGAGCGGCAAAAGACAAAACTATTTTTCCCCAGACAAAATAACGGAAAGCGTCAAATGTGCGGCGCATAGGAAGGAGAAGACGACGTGTCAGCAGAAGTAACGGAGCATTTATTTACTTAAAAAAAGAGCCATCTAAAAGGCATATAGAGGTCAAATGTGTGTAAAAGTCTGCCAAAGACACTCTGAGTTTGTTTATTTCTAAATAAGTTAACAGTTTGTGTCGCATTTGGCAAAGTTTATCTAGGTAGGCTAATCAGTTAACTTCAACGATTTATGGCAGTGGTCTGAAATCTTTACATGTGTATACAAACAGTACTTTATCCGAGTACAGCTTTCCTAACTCCCTCTCTAGGTCATTACAGTGATCATAAAAGGAGGCTGAAGTGTGTTTGATGCTCTTCTTTTCTATCTTTGTTAAAACTGTTTATTGTAATTCAGCTTTCAGTGGGGATGCAGCCATACTTTGGCACATCTCTTTCTGAGTTTCTTGTGAGGCTCACATGTACTGTGACATTAATCTCTCCCATGCATAACTGAAAAACAAGGAAAAAATATATAAAGACAAATAACGGAGATTTTCCATTTGCATAGCTTGTCACCTTGTGGTGACTGTAGGCAGTTTTCTCTGTAGAGCATAATGGCTTCCTTTGCTGCTTTCTTCACAACCATTGGACAAAAGCCAAACTATAGAAAAGTGTCTATCCTGCAGTGTTGACTTTGGAACCTGAGAGCCAATCAAAATGTGGGACAAGAGATAAAAAAGCTGTGCAGTCCAATGTAAAGTTCAAATCAATTCAATTCAATTCACTTCAGTTTTATTTATATAGCACCAAATCACAACAACAGTTGCTTCAAGGTGCTTTCTATTGTAAGGTAAAGACTCTTCAGTAATACAGAGAAAACCCCAAAAAATCAGATGACCCTCTATGAGCAAGCACTTGGCAACAGTGGGAAGGAAAAACTCCCTTTTAACAGGAAGAAACCTCCGGCAGAACCAGCCCTAAATAGAAAACTAAACAACCCCACCTCATGTGTGTTTATACAAGCTTTTTCTGTGATGAACTATAAAGTTGGTACAGTATTTAAGTGATTGCTTTATGTCTATGATTGTTTAGAGCTGTGGAAGCTTGTTTCTCCCACTGAAATAAAAAGAAAAACTGCCATAAGCCAAAATCTCACGTTATTATCTCAAAATTTTGTGTTAGATATCAAAAAATTTTTAAGTGTACTAACTCCAGATTTCTGAGAAAATAAATTGAAATTGCGAAAATAACTTGAAATTTTGAGTTATTAACTCAAAATTTTGAGAAAACTTGAAATTTCAACTTAGATCTGACAATAAAAACAAAACATTTCAGTGGCGGAAACAAGCTTTCACACAGAACGGCACACTGACACAAAAAAAGTCACAATTTTCTCACAAAAAAATGGAGAACAAGTTTTTATCTGTTATGTCTTTCAAGCCATGGATTTAGTGCCACCTGCTTCATGTTTCAATTCAGTTTTTCATAGTGCAGCCTGTCCTAACCAAGCCAGTATTGCCCTCTAAGAAAAACGTTGCCCACCCCTGCTGTAACTCCATGTAAGGTGGTCCAGCTGACAGGGTAAGATGAGCTGCCGGACAAAAAAGTTTGTAACTATTCAACAAACCAGGTTTCAAATTTTAACCCTAAACGTAATTATTAAACCCCAACTAATTTAACAACTAATTTTTCTGGAGTTAAATTTAACTTTTACTCTTTTAAGCATCATGAAAATTAATCGCTTTAGCTGATAAACATAAATACCAAGAGGTCATAAAATGCTGCAGCTATTTTTAAAATGACAAACTTTATAGCCAGTGACAGAAACACTAGCATCTCACCTATGAATAAATAATCATTTTTAAAATGGAAAAAAAAAGTGGTCAAATAGTCAGTTTTGCTTAGAAAAGTTTCTGAGTGAAGTGACCTGAAAGAATCAGCATGGCAGCCATAATCAGAGCTGGCTGAATTCTCTAAATACTAAGTGAAAGTGCTTCAGTGCTTTCTTTGTTACCCCCTTTAGTTGAGGATACACAGAAGCATCCTTTGTGACAGGAAACATTACTGTCAACATTACTGACAAGTGACACATGTAAATGTTAATTAATAGGTTATTTTTCTATTTTATGCACTGAACCTTTATAGGTTATGTGGAAATGATCAATGGGGAAAACGAGACATGGATGAACTAAATCACAGAAGATGAGACAAGGAAGCAAAACTAAAAGCAAAGCACAAGGAACAACTAACTTCCAAAATAAGGCAGGAAGTGCAAAAACTAAACGGGAAAAACACAGAAACATGAATAAACTTAACACAGGAAAACTGACACAAGAAGATGGAACACTGAGGGAAGAATTAAGTTCCAAAGCAACTAGGAACAACACTGAACACATGAAGTAATAAACATTGAACAAACCAGGAATCAAATAGAAACAAGACAAGAAATCCAAATACCAAAGTAAAACAGAAAATAATCAAAAGACATATAATAAACAAGACAAGACAAGAAGACTCACACTAAACATGATAACAGTGACGGGGAACACAAAGACGGAAACATGGGAGAGACTAGAATAACAGTAAAATCAAAACAGGAACCAAAGCTCAACAAATACCAAAGAATCAAAACTCAATAGCATCTTAGAAACCTCAGGACTGTGACAGAAATCAAACATACTTATCAGGTGCACAGCTTGAGAAAACTTCTGATGTCTTCTGAGGATACTTTAGGAACGCTAACCTAATGCAACTAATCTAACCAGTTGATGCTGGAGGGTTAAATGTGACTGATCTTTGATATGTAACATGGAAATTTTAGCATTTGAATTCTGTTTGTCCGAAATCAAAATCAAACTCATAATCAGAATGCCATAGGGGCAACCAAAATAAGTCTATTTTCTTAACATGTGCATTCACATCACTTTCAGTAGGTGTTGGTCATACTTCACATCTGACAGATAAAGCTGCCATTTAAAGACGGCTTGTTTGATGTTTGCACAATGAGACATGGGATTGTGCTGCTTACATCCTGAGCCTGAGCTGCTCTGCTCATTTTGCAGTTTATTTATAACTGCTTAAATAATCCATCAGAGGTGGGAAGTCACAAGGTCCTGATCTGCACAGCTGTACTTTTATGTCAGTACTTTATTTGAGTAGAGCACAATGTTGTTCCCAAAGTATGTCTGAGCTTTTTTTTTTTTTTAAGTCGACTGATAAATTGTTAATATTTTTCTACATAAATACATGCAGAGGGGTTATATGCTAAGAAGGCATGCACTGTGTTGGTGAGTCACTTCTATTTATTTCCCTTTTTATTCTGTACCACCAGTGTGTGGGAGTAGTTCTGAAAGGTTAATGCAGAACACTGTGATAGGGGCAGTTTAATTCTTTTAAAACTTTGGCACAGTTTACCTTAAAAATCTTAAGTTAAATACTGAAGTTATTTTACACCACTGTGTTACTGTGTTCACTTCCCCAGAGAGTAGTGTGTAACAGATCAGTGCCAAAGCTTAACATCATCAAATCTATACTGCAACAAATCACCCTGCTTGCATTTATTCAGGAAACTGTATCTCTCATTCTTCTTCACTTTGCTCTCCTGTCAGTATTGTTCACCTGTGCCACAGGCGCAGCGACGGGGCCTTTGTCATCCTGAAGGAGATCCCGGTGGAGCAGATGTCACGAGATGAGCGTCTGGCAGCACAGAACGAGTGTCAGGTGTTGAAACTGCTCAACCACCCAAATATTATAGAGTACTATGAGAACTTCCTGGAGGACAAGGCCCTCATGATAGCAATGGAATATGCTCCAGGTAACCTTGCTGTAATATCTTATTACATGACCCCCTTTTGTTCATTGTACAGCGCTTTACTTTTCCCATGGTTTAAGTGCTGTAGGGTTCCATACCTTTCCTCATTCCCATGTCAGGCCTGGGAATACCACATAAGGCTGTGTGACAGCATTAGAGTGATGTAATCTGTTTACTTAAAATGTAAAAAATATAGATCACATCAGTGAAGCCAGCCTTCTAAAAAAGTGCCACCCAGAACCCTAAAATCATTAGGCTAGATGCTTTTGGATCTTTATATTTTCAGATTAAAGACCAACCATTTGCTGTCAAGGTCTCCAAAGCTCTGCACTGTGTTTCTAAATGACATTTTCTCGTTTTTGTGGTTGATTAAGTTGCTTGATTTGCAGGTGGAACTGCCACAGCTTTCTGATATTAATGTACTGGCATTGCTTTGATACAGATATAAAACCTCACATCTTTTGGTGTTTTTATAACCGTTTTCCCTCATTATCTTATTTTTTGTGTACTTTTTTTTGGTCATCATCCAACTATTGTTGTAATAGTTTATTTTTGGTAAATCCTGGACTTCATTGTGCCCTCTATTAAATTTTCCTAGTTACTTATGATTGAACAGTGTTTTTATTCCCTCATAAAGTAAACTGAATTAAAGTTTAGCAGACAGATATTGATATATCTGTTGTCTGCTAATATTGACAACAGATATAGCAAATACTGATATATATATTCGGCCCTATTAAAAATTCGGATTTATTAAAAATGAGTTTATATTGTCATGTTTTCTGACATGAAAGGAAATCACTGAAAGGAGATTTGGACTTTAGTTTTGTTTAAAGTTCAGATCTTGAGGCTGTGAACATACAAAAAGTCTTTTTGTTGCAGATAAAAAGATAGATATGTTTTATTTACATGGCTGGATTAATTATTTTAACTTATACTGACAGTAACATTTCACTTGAACAATAAGAGCACCTGCTGTGTTCTTAAAGCCTTTTAAATCCAATTCTAATTGGCTGTGATATCATTTCACTACTACTCAACCAACCCAGTAATTTTTTCCTCATTGTGGTTCCAATGAACAGAATTCGTCTGTATTGTTTCTTTCTTTTATGTGTTCTTCATGCAGGTGGGACGCTGGCTGACTACATACAGAAGCGCTGTAACTCTCTGCTGGACGAGGACACCATCCTTCACTTCTTTGTGCAGATCTTGCTCGCTCTGTACCATGTTCACAATAAGCTCATCCTACACAGGGACCTCAAGACACAGAATATTCTTCTTGACAAGCACCAGATGATCGTCAAAATCGGTGACTTTGGCATCTCCAAAATCCTCGTCAGCAAGAGCAAAGCTTATACAGTGAGTTGGCTTCCCTTTGATTTAGAACTGTAAATACTCAAAATGTAATTCTGAAATGGAGTTAAAACCTCCTTTATTTAACTGTACAGGTGGTCGGGACCCCTTGCTACATCTCCCCAGAGCTGTGTGAGGGAAAGCCGTATAACCAGAAGAGTGACATCTGGGCTTTGGGCTGTGTGCTGTATGAGCTAGCGAGCCTCAAGAGAGCCTTCGAGGCTGCTGTAATAAAAGCATTTCATTTATAGTGACCTCATTTTGGGTGTAATGATAATACTGCATTATTGTTAGTTTTTACAATATTATTATTATTCTTATTATTCTTAAATGTATAAATTATAAACTTGCTGTGTGCAAAGGCATTGAAACCATCAGAGCTACTCTGTGTACACCATAGGGGATTCTTAAAATTTCTCAGAATATTTCATAAGAAGACCCGCAGGTTGTCCCACTTTAAAGCATGAAACAGATTGCTACTGCTTTTGATATCCACACAGATCAATAATTCATTCAAATCTTTTTGCTTTTTCTTAAGTCAGTTTTCACTAGCAATTCCACTGCGGTTTAGTTCTGTGAAAACTTCTTGCTTTGACAAGGATTTAGGGTAGCTGACTGGGGATTTTTTTTTTTTTTTTTACATCTTTATAAGATGCATATATGATGCATCTTATAATTTCACTCTTTCATTTTTCTTTCAGAATCTCCCTGCCCTCGTTCTGAAGATCATGAGTGGTACTTTTGCTCCGATCTCAGACCGGTACAGCCCAGAACTCCGACAGCTTATCCTCAACATGCTCAATTTGGATCCGTCCAAACGGCCTCAACTCAATGAAATAATGGCTCTCCCCATATGCATCAGGCCCCTGCTTAACCTCTACACAGATATAGGCAATGTAAAAATGCGCAGGTACAGTCTTTATGCTTAAGTAATAATAAGATAAATTATTTTAACTACAAGAGCTTTGATATGAGATTGAGATTTATTATGTTTTGTGTAATGACTTCTGTCTTCATCAGTGTATTCTTTTCTTCCAGGATTGAGAAACCACTGTCTACTGTGCAAACTGGTCCTCAAGGTAGACCAGGAGGGAGAGTTCCTGCCAACAGGTCAAGAGGTGAAGCATGTAATTATTTGTCCATAGTTCTGACTGATCTAGACTGATCATAACATCAGTTACAAAACTGGGTGTTTGCTTTTTGGCCTGAAACAGACAGATCGGTTGGTTTAGGACCAGGAAAGGTGCATTCCCTCCCACTGTCCTCCGTGTATACCTGGGGAAGTGGCATCTCAATGCCTCTCCGCCTGCCAATGCTCAACACGGAAGTGCATCAGGTGTCTCTGGGCCGCACTCAAAAGATGGGAGTAACCAAGTCCGGACGTTTGATTACATGGGAGGTCTGTGTGTGTGTGTGTGTGTGTGTGTGTGTGTGTGTGTGTGTTCCAGTTTTCTGTGTATTTCTGTTTTAGAGTTTTGTGTGTGTGTGTCTCCCGGGGTCATGATCTAACTTCCTGTTTGACCAGGAACTTCCTCTGAAGTATATGTTTTTCATGAATGCCTTTGTTGTACATACGGCCTGTCTGTGACAGCTGTATAGACCTTGGCATCTGGCAGTGACATTGGATGATCACACACACACCTACACACACACTCACACACACACAAATCTTTGTCTCTTTGAGGGTCGTGGCTATATAAGGACATTCACAGCCTCCCGGTGGTCTGTTACCATGACACTGAGGGTTATCCCCAGAAACAGAAATGTGTGTGAGGTGTGTGTGTGTGTGTGTGTATGTGTGTGCG
>VUQS01076854.1:0-15694 GCA_015108495.1 Heterochromis multidens
CACACACACACACACACACACACCCCACACACACAGACAGACACACACACGATATGAATTGTGGATTGCATGAATTTTAAACCACTGCTGACTAATAAGCCTTGAAAAAGAGACTTCTCAAAGACTGAGAGGAGAAGAAAAGCACACAGAAGCTGCAGATGCAAATTCCTAAAACAAAAATGTAACTCGGAGAGACTGCAGGAAGCAAATGCAACAGGGCAGGATTTCACAACAGAGCCAGTACAAACTACCTTAAGTTCAAAAGAGCACAAACCTGATACTATAAATCATGAAGAACAGAAAGTCAACTGAACAAAGATACAGCAACAACAATCACGACCAAAAACTGTTGCTACCACTCTTTGCATCAAAGGGCAAGCCAGAAAAACACAACCCACGCACTAAAAGCCACACAAAGAACCCTTTATACAATATGAGTGACAAAGTTAAAGAAAAAATAGAACTTGTATGTGCCTAGAGGACTTTTTGACATTCATTAGGACAAGTTCTACATCGTAGATCATATTCACTCTCACTGTGCTCAGCTTATCTATTACTAAAGTTTATAGCAGAAAGCTAAATTGCCAAAAGTGATAACAGAATGTGATTTTATCTTGTATTTGTCCAAACAAATAAAAAAATGCAGTCAAAATGTTTTATTTTTGTAAATGGTGATTTCAGTAAGATGTAAGTTGATAGCATTAATTCCACATTTCTTGCATATCTCTCTGCTAGATGTGCAACTACAGCTAGAAGATGCTAGCATAGCCTAGAATACAGTGTTAGATTAAGAGGAAAGGATAGTCTGGCAAAGTCGAACCAAAGTATTACCATTTGGCTTATAGTTTTTATATGTTATGCTCATCTTACTAAAACTATTCTTTGTAATCGACTGCAAGCCAAAACCCACTGGTCTAGCAATAAAGTTGTTCTATATGCTACAAGTGCTGCTGAGGTTTTGATGTCTTTAGAGTTTTTTCCTCTCCTTAATGAATACTGAAAGTAGAGACAGTCGTGCCCAAACTTCCACTCTACTAAAGTACCAAAACCTATTCACCCAAAACTCTAAAGCTCACTAATTAACTGACATTTTTTGTTTATTGCAAGCATTTGGAGAAAGTCAGTCTAGTCATTTCCCCATGTATCAAGTTTAAGCTAGTTTAGGCTATATTTTACACTAAAATTAGTTTAATTATACTTGTTTTATATGATACAAGATAAAGTCACTTGCTAAACTTAAATTGTGGAGAGCTGAAGAGTTTGAAAGGTTTAAATTGTAAAATCACTACTAGTCATTCACAGAAATATCACAACTTTGGAAAGAGAGCTTGGCATCTGCCTGAACCCAACAGGACCCAACTAAAGCAAGAAAATTTCCACTGGGTTTCTTACTAAAACTACTTTAAAAAAGAAAAAGAAAGGAGAAAGAAACATACAACCTTTAGTGTTTGGGTCATAATGGCGTCAGATTTTAAGGCACAAGTCAAGCTCCAACAAGAAGCAACTGGGTGAGAAGGGTCCACAAAAGGGTACCTGTCATCTTCAGGGGAGGCATGTTGAATAAGAATCCTGGGACTTGCCGGACGTCTTCGGGGCAGGGAATGGGACAAAGATTTTCTATGCGTACACATACAAAATACATCACCCATAGGACCAAATTAGCATGTCATTAAAAATTCAAGAGATTCACGCTTTTCCAATGTCAGGAAATCACATAATAAAAGCAATTTTTGCTTGCCATGGCTACCAGTACATTTTGATGATTTGGGGCAACAGAACAAGCTGTAAACACAATATTGGTATGCTATCACCTAATAAAGAATATATGGCAAACTTGCTAGCAAATGTTTCCCCATTTTCACATTCAGCAGACATGTAGCCACATTAGCTTCATTTGGAGTTGTGTTTCTAGACACTTGAAGTAAAGACACTTAAATGCAAGTCTATATTTTTCTTTTAGCTCTCTTTTGATCTCCACTAACTCCCAAGGGAAACAAAGTACCTTCCAAAATTAAAATCTTTTTAGGAAAAAAAAGTTTTTATGGTCATTTTTATGGACAGTAAACATCAATCACTCGGGCATTTGTTTCTGCATTAAAAACTGATACACTTACATGTGAACAAGGACAGAGGCCCATCGTTTACAGTGCAGTCAGACTAGAAATGTCATCACTTTACGGCCAGAAGGAACAACATAAACGACACAGTGACCCACAAGTAAATGCACAAACACCAAATAGGAGTTTTGTATTAAGCCATATAAAAAAAAAAAAAAAACTAACTGAAAAGACTGTACTACGAACCAAGTTCAAAAGAACCAGGCTCTCTTTGTTAGGTAGGTAGGCCCTCCCTACCTTTGAAGGTAGGGAGGGCCTACCTTGTTATTGATGCTTGGGTCGAGGCTTCACAATGTGATTTCACCAACCAACAGGTGAACATCACACTGACTACTTCCATAATTTATATCTACGAGCTCAAGACGTTTACATATCATGTCTCTTAGAGCACACTGTCAGGACAAGAACTAGTGAAAATGTGCCATTTACACTACTTCTTGCTAACCCACTGATCTTGCTTCATAGTACACCCCTTAGAACTTGATGATACTGGGAATTGTTATTTCAAGGAAGTGACAAATGAATACTTGAAAAGTCAACTGGTTGTGTTGAAGACTGAATTGTCAGTAAGGTACACAACAAGAGGTGCACCAATTCCCTTGTCAGATAGCTAGTTATGAAGTTGTCTAGTTCCCTAGCTACTAATGGTAAAATACAAGTTGTCACAATGCTTCTAAAATGTAAAAAACTATAAAACTGAACGAAGTACTCAGAATCCTGCTTGCCAATGATACTTTGCAAAAATCACAACACCTTCATGCACAACCTTGAGGATAGAGGTAACATAGGGGATTTGCTGGAATAGTAGAGTGGTATATAATAGTGGTGTAGGTGGAGTGAGGAGGATGAGGCTTAATATCCAGCTAGTGTAGGATCATTCAAAGGGGAAGGAAGTACAAAGACCAGGGAAAGCTGAAGTGTAGGAGGACTACAGGAAAGGGGGTTGGGTACAGAGGCTGGTACCTTTCAGTCTCTGGTGAGGGGGCATGATTGTTTGGAGCCAGACAGTTGGCACTAGCGCTCCTAACCCTGTCCAGAGAAGGCTGCAGATCACTAGAGGCACCACAGCACAACATGCCATCCAATGGAGGAAGAGGAGGAGGAGGAGATGGAGAAGAGACAGGGTGGGAGGACAAAAACAGACACAAAGAGAAAAACAATGGACAAACAGAAAAAGTCTTTTAAAAGAAAGTCCGGTTAGATTTCCAAAATCATAATGCTGCTCTAAGGAATTAAACCATGACTGACCAGCTGGTGTCAGGATGGGAGTGTCTGTACATTGTAATGGTTGACAGGGAGATGGAGTATGGAGGAAAAATGTGTCTTTTAACTGTTATGGCCAAAAATGGACGGATCTCTGCACTTTTCCCAACACAGAACACTTAAACATCCACGTTTAACCATTAACCATCATCAAACTGTGTGTGCCTTACCTATTTGTCACCTCATCATTAGACCACAGATGTGTGGTGGAGCAGCATGTCACCGTGACTATATTCACTCTCACAACAGAGCTGCTTATTTGATATGCAAGCAGCGTGGAGCTACTCATAAAATGGAAATTTCAAAAAGAGCATGTATTTGTAAATGAAATTAAAGAAAAGAAAGAAAACAGGTTGGAAACTAATCTCTGAAGCCCCTGCTGTGGTGGAAAGATTGAACCATTAACTATTTCTACATAAGTTGACACTGGTACCACAAATTGCCTGAAAGCTTCAGTATGCTTCAAATGGAGTGCTAATAGGATCATCTAATAGCATCTCAAAGAACATTTCTGACAATGAAAACGTCAAGTGAGTACAAATATTTCTGT
The DNA here is from genome assembly GCA_015108495.1 of Heterochromis multidens. Taxonomy (NCBI): domain Eukaryota; kingdom Metazoa; phylum Chordata; class Actinopteri; order Cichliformes; family Cichlidae; genus Heterochromis; species Heterochromis multidens. The sequence continues at coordinate 3,931 of VUQS01076854.1, forward strand.
TCCTTTTTTTAAAAAAAAAATCTTACAGTCATACTCGTTTCCTGTAGCTCTTGGCTAGGTGTGCACAAGATATGACCGCAGATAAAAAGTAGGAGCCACTTTTTGTGTCCAAGTCCCCACAAGTAAAAGTTCTGCAGAAACACTTTAACCACTGTTAATAAACTGTAAATTGATAGAAACTACTGTACATTTTTTTTTAATCAACACCTTAATGAAGAATTTATTTTTATTTCTGTCATTTGATTATGTAATAAAATATTGTTTTATGACTACTATAGTACATCCACTATATTCTGATGACATCTGCAAAATAAAATTTGATAAACAATAAGACACTATATAGACTAAAGTATTGGGCCATAACTCTTAATCTTTGAATTCAGGTGTTTTCAGTCCCATTGCCAAAGGATAAAATCAAGCACCTGCCCATTTAGCCTGTCTTTTACAAACATTTGTGAAAGAATGGGTTGTTGTAAAGAGTTCACTGAATTCGAGCATTGTACTGTAATAGGATGCCACCACTGCAACAAGTCAGTTTGAGAAATTTCTTCCCTCCTAGATCTTCCACAATCAACTGTAAATGGTATTTATTGCAAAACGGAAGAATTTAGGAACCACAGCAACTCACCCACGAAGTGGCAGACAACATAGTGCACAGTCACAGAGTGGCAGTAGCCGAGTGCTGGTGATGAGAAGTGGGCGGGTCCAAAGTTAAACTTTTCTCAACTTCAAGGCAAGTGATTGAAGCAAATACCAGTGAAGGATACTGTTGGCTGACATATGACTGGATAGTAAATACATTTTAGGGCTATCAAGGCAACAAAGCCTAAAATGTCCACTAGCGATTAAATGTCTGCAACATAAGCAGTGGGTAAGGAGCAAATTGCTTCCTGTGTATGCCCCTTTAGTCTTGTGTGCTCATAAGAGATTCTGCATTCTTTTAAATGGCCAGCAGGAGGAGATTCCTGATGTCGACTTGAAGTATATGAGAAAAGGAGCAAACACCCTCCAGTAAAGACCCTCCTGAAAAACTTATGGGCTCAATCTAAAGTTTGAAGTACTATTTAATGCATTTAATATTTAATGCACAATTTTGTAAATTATGGTCCTCAGAGGGAAATCTGTTTTTATAAAAAAAAGAAAGAAAAAATGTTCAGCTTGAGACTTCACAAAAGGCCTTCTCTAACCAACAATGGGTGACAATTCTGTGACTAAATCAATATTTTATATACAGTCCATGAATCAGATCCATGCTGGTAAAAAGTGATTTCTTTCAGAAATAAAGTTGACTAAAACCAAAATAAGAGTAAGAATACAACATAGGGAAAGTCCTTTCAGATTTAGACACTTTCTCCATTTGAATCATACTGAACCCATAACTGAAGACTTACCTGTTTGCCTGTTTGTGGCAACCGCTGAACAAAAGTGGCATCTTAGGTGGCAGTGTGTTATTGTGCCTAGCAGATCTCCTGATGTTAGCATGCATGCAGCAGACACAAGCAGGAAAGGAAGTAGGAAAGAAAAGGAGGAAGAGCAGAAAAAAAAAGTGTGTTGTGTGGGAGTGCGTGGACAACAGAAAAATCCTACAGGTTAAAATAAGTGGCATCTTATCCAGTGATTTTATTTACTATTTACATGCATCTGAAGCCAAGTTAAGCTTGTTCATCTATTAGATGCTTTAATTTATTTCTACTTAAACAAGGCAGGTTTCATTTTTCTGTTAATTACTCCATCAACATGTTTCTAGACATTGCATTCCTTGCAAAAATCACTGGCTAAGCTTGTAGGGTGTTGAAGCATAAGCAAGCACATTAGCTCCGCATGAAGAGCGTACAATCAGCAGCAGCCGGCTTTCTTCTCTACAGACACACTTAACACTTTACACCCTCATCCCTTAAACACTTCCATGTGTATAGAAAGTACAAAAACAAAGAGCCATGAGCTTTTAATACTAACACAGAGATATGGTTGTACAGGAGAAGTTTTATATACCTCTAATGAGACACACATATATAGTCTCAAAAGTATAACTTACCTCTTTGACTGTGTGCTCAAATGGCAATCTAAGACCCACTATAGTACATGTGAACTTCAAAAAAATAATCAGTAAAAGTCATTCCATGAAGACTGTCAAGTTTGGGTTCCCAACATTTAAACAGAAAAACAAAGCCATAAAAAACTGTCAATACTGTTTTCGATGACCTAACACACTAATTCCAGGTGTACCCATTAGCTTGAAGTAAAATAAAATTAAATATATTAATTACAGATGTCCACCCTGTCATCGCCTATATGAAACTTTATTGGGTTTTTTAGTTGTTTTTAAACAGCATAAATGCTTCTCTCTTAATGGGAAATGTAGCAATCAAATTTTAAAAAGAAGTATTTTTGTATAAAATAGTATGACTTATGTTGTTCAATAATTTCCACCTTGTCACCAACAAATATATATTTCTGCAGTCTTTACTTTCTGTAATTACCTTCTGGAAGTGCAACTAAACCTTTCACTACCAAAGACCAGTAATTTTTATATTTCTTTTTACCTCTACCCCTATTTCTTGTAGAAGCTTGACTTCTGCCTGGTTGTAATTGTAAATTAGAATGTGCTTTAATTAATGACTTGCTACACCATCTTGTGATACAAATTTATATTACACAAAAGTATAGCCTTCCCTAGTCCAACTTCAGTTGTTATCTCTAACACAGAGAAGTTGTGGACATGAGGTCATAGTGGTTGCTTCTTCACATTGTGGTGATATCTTCATTTCATTTTGGGAGGTTTTAAAGTGTGGGGAAACACCAACATTTTTTTGTACATTTTACTTACAAAACCAAACTCTGTTAAGCACAATAGTAACTGGTTGCTGCTGATCATTAGAATGAAGTGTCAATACATCAGCCATATTGTTCAGGGGGAGCATTAAACCTCATCATAACTTTGTGAATTTTCAAATGATTTTTAAGAAGTTTGGCTTGTTACAAATGCTATGATAAAATATAATACAGTTCTGCACATGTTTTTTGTGATGTTTCACTTTAAAAGCATATGATATAATTTAAAGAAGTTTACTGCCCTGTCAAAGTTTGACTTGGAATAAGAGTTACAGATGAGTTAGTCTTTTCTCCTCAGTGCTATGCTCATGAATGTCTTCTAAATTTATCTTTTGGGAATCTATACACAAACACTAAACACGAGTATGGAGCTCTGAACGCTTCAGTAGCTACAATTCAGGCAGCTAACAGTTACTGAATCTCACGGTTAGCGCAGTAAAAAATATTTAACACTCGGGCAGATAATTTCAATCATTTAGGACTGCTTAACATTATAACAGCGGCACATTAACAAATATAACAGTCACATCTTTTTCATATATGACTTTAATTAAAATCTTCATCCTTCATTACCTGACATAAGCTAGCATTAGCTTAATTTAGTGTCAGGTCAGTCATTTAACATTAAGTAGTTTAAAAGTAGTTCTTTATTGTGTAAAGCCATTTGTAACAGTAAAATATTGTAAAATAACTTCTCCACTGTGGGACGTTAATTCCCTGTTGATTGGTTTTGGCATTTATTACATTAGATTATTAATTCAACCACATCGGAGGCTTGCATGAACGGCCTGTTTAAGGTCATGCCAAAGCATCTCAATCGGATTTAAGTCCAGACTTTGACTAGGCTGTTCTATAACTTTAATTTAGGTTTTTGGGTTTGTTTGTTTTTTAGCCATTCAGAGGTGGACTTGCTGGTGTCTTCTGGATCATTGTCCTGCTGCATAACTCAAGTGTGCTTGAGCTTCAGGGCATGAACTGATTCCTGGGTATTTTCCTTCAGGATCTTTTGGTAGAGAGCAGAATTCATGGTTCCATCAATTAAATCGTCCAGGTCCTGAAACAGCAAAGCAGCCCCAGACCATCACACTACCACCACCATGTCTGACTGTTGGTATGATGTTCTTTTTATAAAAATCTGTTACTTTTACACCAGATGTAATGGGACTCAAACCTTCTAAAAAGTTAAACTTTTGTCTCGTCAGTCCATAGAATATTTTCCCAAAAGTCTTGGGGATCATCAAAATGTTTTTTGGAAAATGTGAGACGAGCCTTTGTGTTCTTTTTGGTCAGCAGTGGTTTTCTCCTTGGAACTCTCCCATGGATGCCATTTTTGCCCAGTGTCTTTCTTATTGTTGAATCATGAACTCTGACCTTAATTGAGGCAAGTGAGGCCTGCAGTTCTTTAGATGTTGTTCTGGGTTCTTTTCTGACCTTCTGGATGAGTTGCCGATTACTCTTGAAGTAATTTTAGTATTCCGGCCACTCCCCAAAAGGTTAATCATTGTTCCAAGTTTTCTCCATTTGTGGATAATGGCTCTCACTGTGGTTTGCTGGAGTCTGTGGTTAATCACAAGATTTTTCCCAATGAAATCATCATTTAAAAACCTCATTTTGTATTTATTCAGGTTTTTTAAATCTAATATTAATTGTTTTTTTAAAATCGCAAACAGTTTTTCACAGCACTGTATATGTGCATACTGTATATCTGTGGTGTTAACTTTGACCGCATAGAGAAATGCAGACATATTGTTTTGAATTTTTCTATCCCATCACATTCTACCCCATCTCAGGCTTTAGTGTTATCTATTCTCCTGTGACTGGGTCAAGCAAATCAACTGAGTAACTAAATGTTCTAACTAAATGGGTTACAGAACTTTCAAATCATGCATTATTGCAGGTTTTAAAATATGCTTTGAAATACAAAATTCCATATTTGGCTTTGACCAGAAAGGGGTGATTTGAACAGTTTCCATGGAATGACCCAAAAGCCTATCTATATAAAGATATGGGAGCATCATGCAAAAGGTGCCCTAAATTGTTTTACTCATACACAGAATCAGTACATATTCATCATTCTAATATATGAAAGACGGCAAACACCGAGCACTAGCAAGCCATACTGTTGAACTGGTTCTTGAAAAGCAGCAAAGTCTAAAACCCAAGCATGGTCCTGTAGTGTCCTCTTGTGGATCTGAGGTAGCAGTACAGCTCAGTAACCACAGGATTTCAGCTCTGTGGCCTCCTTTTTCTGTCATTATTTAGATATGACACAATGTGTGTTTTTTTATTTGTATTTTTTCTTTTATTTCTGGGTTTTTCTTACAGTTAATAAAGTCAATGAATGGAGTAAAACCAATCAATGTGTGTATCTAAAGTCTGATATAACTCAATCCTCTGTGCTAAGGTTGAGAAGTCAAAGTTTTGGTAAGATTTGTTGAGAACAACAAAAATATATACCTATGACTTTATCTTTAGCCTCGAGTGTGTTTTGACATTTCTTTTCTGTATGCATTTTACATTACACAGGATTTACAACAGTTGTATACTTTTACAGCAAACTGTAAGAACCTCGATTTCAGTAGCATATTTTTTTACTCTTAAATCCCTTTCCAAACAGTCTTAAGTGACGGACTGCAATTAGAGACAAACTGACAAAAACACACCTTATCCAGAACCAACATATAAACATGTCACGACTGGCCAGTTTACCTGGTGTGCAGGCATTCAGCACTTTTGCCTCGCATTGATTGGTGGATCATGATGACCTCACTGTGGTTACCATGGGGATGGGTGACACATGAGGAAATCAACAACAGTCAAAAAACCAGAAGAGCAGAGGGGAGAAGAGAGTGAATAGGAAAGAGAGTTTTTGCTGATTTCACACACACAAGTCACACATATTCAGAAATTTTGTTTTTCAACCGAGGGCTTTCAGTCTAAACACTCCTCTGAGGTCACCTCATACAACATGAAAATCAACAGATAGCTACGGCAGCAAACACTTTCAAGAAACAAAACAAAAAAAAAAAAAAAGTGTTAGATTTGGTCAAATTAAAAGCAGCAAAAATTGAAATGCAGAAAAAAAGACCAGTAAATAAAATTAGGTTTGGGAACACTGACACAGGCAATCACACTTTGCACACACTTTTTCAGCAGATGCAGATTTGCACAAAAACCCATAGCCTCATTCAACATATAGCAAATACTTTTGTTTGAGACAACTCTGATGGCATTTAATCTAATTACAAGTGGTGACCAAACACAGACACGCACCTGTCGTCCAGATACCCTTCCCCTTGATGGCGACCTCTAGCAGCATCGTAGTAGCGGGACGGAGAACGAGAACGGCGAGCATGAGAAAGCTCATCATCCAGACTCCTGAAGAAAATGTGAACAAATAAATAAATAAATGGATGGATGGTTAAAAGAAAGAAAGAAAGAAAGACGTGAGGTTAGTGGTCAGGTGGTATTGCAGCACACTCTTGCTCGGCTTCATTTGGCTCAGTCACTAAAAGCAGAGCTGGCAGCACTGCATGTTCTGAACCAGACAGACATTTCATTAGTAGATGGACTCAGTGTGCTGGCTTCCAACAAACTCTCATTTCCTCTCTCTTTTTCCTGAATGTTGGTTTTACCTCTTACATGCATGCACTATCCTCTCACCAGGCTGATATTGGTCTTCTTTCAGTAATCATCATCAGACATGAAGCTACAGAGCTCTTTCACAGGAGTCAGCAATCAGTCCAGAGCAGTGCATTAAGGAAGATTGTTGGCTAAAATATAACCATTTGGACAAAAGGGGGAAAAATCTTGCCTTATTCAACCCTCACCTCTGGGGGGGAACATTGGGTGGCCGCGACCGGATGCGTCCCTGCTCCTCGCGATGAGGGGAGACTGAACGAGAACGTATGTGATGGGCGGGCGTCCTCTGTTGTTCAGGGACCTCCAGAGTAGATGTGGGCTCCCGCTGTCTCTCCCTGCCACGTCCATCTGCTGCTATGGAGAAATGGCAGAGCACATGCACACATTAATAAACAAGATCATATTCAGAGTTCATAATTTAATATTGACAAAAACTTTATCAGGCACTCAAATTCATAAGAAAGTACAGTGAAGGTACAGTAATTAAAGTAGTACTCTATAAGCCATATAGATTCTATCTTTGAGTGAATAATACAACTCAAATGGGTTTGTAAAGTCCAGGGTTTCCCATATGATCCCTGTAAATAACTGAGTCTGGAGCTTTATTCTTTGAACTTCTGAGTATGTAAGTAACTACCATTATCCATATTGGGAAGATCTGTAGGCCTTTAAGTTCTAAAAAGTGCTAAAAAGTGCTACTGGCTTTGAAAATATGGCTACTAGCCTAGATCAGTTGTGGAACATAGCTAATGTAGCCATGATAAACTGGAGTGAAATGTATTTTTCTGCAGTATTTTTTATTTTTTTAATCTGCATTGTTTCTTATCAACCACCATATGTGTAGCCAAAAGCATACATTAGCTACAATCAGGCTTAATTATGTTACATACTTTACATTTACATGTACATTTAGCAGTTGACTGCATCACAAAACCACAGGTTGATGACAGTAAAAAATAATGTACAATTCAACTTCTGAACTGTTTCCACTTAAAAACAAAAGAAATTTAAATCATGCTAACATCTGTCATGCTTACAATATATAAGCATAAAATCTTGCAAACAGTCGGCTATTTTACAGCATGTACATTTAAAGTCATTCTTCTTCGCCTGCTCCCTAATATCTATTTTAAACTCGTGCTAATCGCCTGCTACTTTTCAACATTTGTTCTGAAATAAACTGTCTATTACTCTCACAACATATATGGTCAAATTAGCCAACTACCCACAGACACTAAAAATATAAAGGAATTCATGCTACTGGCCTACTAGCTCATATGTAATTTAAATTTGTGTTAATTGCCTGCTGCCTTAAAACATTTATTTATAACTAAGCTAATGTCTGCTACCCTCACAACATCTTCTTACTATGATGATCATACCGTATGCATGTATGTCTGTTCCCTAACTCCTCTTAGATGCGGAATTATTTTTTATAACACTCAAATCTTTACAAATTATATATAATATGTGCAGTAGCTGATGTCAAAATGAATGGTGACATTACGTGTACGTTCCCATGCATCTGTGAACTGTCCTCTTACAAATCATATAGAATATGTGTAATAGCTGATCTGAATGCAAACGGTGACATTATGTCTACATTACGTGTACGTTATTTGTAAATCCATTTTGCTGAACACTTTTTAGTGCTGTGGCACTAAATGTGTATATCTTTAAATAACTGTTCAAACAGCGACGCTAATACTGCCTGTAATTACTTACTTTGTCTTATAATATGAATATGTAGCTTGCAAAGACCAAGAACAATAAATATAGGTAGTTATTATTCATTTGTTTGGTGTTTATGAAGCTGTTTTTGCCATGTCATGATATACAGTGATATAATGAAGATAAAAACGATAACATGCTAAATTAACATATATGTCTGTGTTTTCATACATGAGCAAAACAAACAAGCACTGCAGGTCTGGAAAAAAACACCACTGGGTGCGTTTTTGCTAGTGTAAGTCAAACTTGACATAAGAATTCATGCTACTGGCCTGCAGCATGGGCATCTCAGCATCTCTATAATTATGCTAATGTCTGCTACCCTCACAGAATGTAAGTTTAGCTTTATTCCAATAGCCTACTAACATGCAATTTACTCTTATGCCAGTAGCATGCTACCTCAAATATTTTTAAATCTTGCTAACAGCCTGCTACATTAGAATATGCAAGGCTGGACGAAGCTTCCAGGCCAGAAAAACAAAGCCAGTGCGGAAGTGCCTTTATCTGCATTCTGTCTGAAGGCCACCACATGCTGATAGTTGTGGTTGCAAAAACACTTCATTCCTATATGAAGTCTATGGTCTAACTTCTGTAAACACTTTCTTGTGCTTAGTCACTCATTTTCAGTCATATTAAATACAAAATTAAATGTATTTTGTAAATCTTGTTCATACAAAACCAAAGGGTATGGTCATTGGCTAAAGACTTGTCAATCACAAGTCATTAGCCAATGACCATACCCTGGATATTAGCCAGTGACTTTGTCCCCTCCTTGTCACAACTGCTTTCTGTAAATCAAGATAGTCACGGCTTCAAAACGGGACTTCAGAAACCAGTGGATGATGTCACAGTAGCTACGTCTATCTTTAATACTGTCTATCTATGCCAGTATGTATGACAAAGAACTATCAGTTTTACTCATCTTAAAAAGTGTGCTCTCATTTTAGCATGGAGCCTCTTAACACAGAACATACTGCATGGCAACAAAAGGCAGACAATCTGTCATGGACAGAAACTAGTTAAATAATAAACTAATTATAGAACTGCAGGTGACTTTGTCTTCACTGCGTCCTATTTTTTTTAATAATAGTAAAAAAAATCTTTTGTTGAAGGTGTAGCAGAAGTACCTCTAAAGATAAAAATATAAACAGAAAGACTGATGAGCCTTGAAGGGATCTGTGTGATTATGTTAGGTTTTGTGGTGGTTCCAAGGTCGCTGGCTTAGTTGTTAAAAATAAAATCAAGTCTCAGTGCTTACGCTGGGTTGTTAAGTTTTACTTGGGAAACTGCTACCACCGTTTTCCTTTTATTTCTGCCATGCATGAAAATTAAGCAGAAGTTGGCTATGCTGAAGTGTATCTACTACACCTTCTGTCTCTCTTTTTAACCAATAAATACAGATATGCAGTAGGGTTTGACTGATATAGGCAAATATTTTATGATGCTGGCCAGTAGGTGCAAGAATTCTACATTAAAATTAAGGATACTAATATTTTTTGAACTGATATGGAATTTGATTGTATTTTAACACCAAATTATGCTTACCAGAGGTGCTTCTACTAAAAACCTTGGACGAGTTTGAATTTTGGTCAGAGGTCAAGTTTACTAAATCTTGTGAACACAATAACTTGAGAAGGAGAAGGTCGAGAAGGTCACGTAGGATTTTTTTTAAACCATGCTATAGGTTTATGAAGCTTCTCATACTGATAGCTTAGCTGCATCTACTGACAATCTCTTACACTTTGAATTTGGCAATCTTAATACGATTCATGCATTTTCTATTTTGCAGGTTTCTCAATGACGCAGTATAATATGTAGCTATACCAGTGCCACTGTTTCAGTTTTTTGACAAAATGACATTCAAAGATTTTTCTCAATTTGCATTCAGTGAATTTTCATAATAATAATAATAACCTTTCAGCTGTCAGATTGCTGTAACTGTATAGATTTTCAGGTCAGGGCACAATTTGATAGCAGAAGTGTTAAAAGATGTTCCATGCTGTTTCATTTTTGATTTTTTTGCCTTTTATGTAAACATGGCCTGGAATGTTCTGTTAATATTGCTGTAGTTTGTAGTCAAAATGATGATGAGGTTCAAAGGTCTGACTCAAATGGTGCATATACTGATGTGTTTAATTTTTTTATTATTTGTTAATAATTACAAATAAGGAGAGTTTAAATAGACCTTTGACAAATAACAGGCAATGAAGTATCACTATTTTGTCATGTATACTGTGTGATTATGAAGGTTACTTAGTTTTGCCAGTAAAACATTAAGACCTGGGGGGGGGGGTCTGAAACTCACCCAGTAGGGTCACCGGAAGGGACCTTTTTTTAGGCCTAGTAAAATAACAGTATTTCCTTATGGGGTTGGAAGGACATATTTTTATGTTCCTGCATGCACTAATAAACATGTCAGTTACAATCAACAGTATAGTCAAAATCTTGAACACCTGGCAAAAGATATGAAAGAAACAGTAACACACGGGTAGGGTTTATGGGTTGGTGACCTGGTAATTATGTGTTCTGCAACTTCCAGGGGATTTGTGCCACCTAAAGATACTACTGCCAGGAGGCTGAGGGGTAGCACTGGCAGCTGCCAGTATTTTTATGTTTGGCTTTGACTGACATTTCAATTACTTTTTAAGTAACTTGCTGAGAATGTTAGTTTAAAAAAAATAAATAAATAAAACTCCTGTAAGACAGATTTACATTAAACGGGACCTATTATGCTTTTCCTTATTTTGTTTTATACCGTTACCACTGTGGACCTTCATATTACATGTGTCCAAAGTTTAAAATAATGAGTTAAAAGGCTAAGGCATCAGATTACTCTAAATGTTGCGTTTCAAACGTTTTTTTTCTCCTCTTGGCTCTGTATGATGTCAAAATAAGCAGATATCCCTAATATAGTCATTTCAGGCACACAGGCCCTACACAGAAGCCCCACCCACCTCTCACCTCCCACCTGTTGTTCAAATTTTCTGTTTAGCAGCCAATAAACTGGCTTAAAGGGTGCGCAAAGGAAGCTAAAACAGCTTGTTTCATACATAGAATGGACTGAGGTGCTGTACCAAGTCGCAGTATAAGATAAATAAATATCATTTTTAACTGTAACTCTGGCAAAGCTACTCTAGCAGTTATTTTTGTACTCTACTAGAGTACTATCTACTATCCAATAATGGGGACCTATTATGAAATGAGAACAACAGGTAACCAAGTCTAAATGTAACCAGTCTTTAGCCGCTGTCAGCTTATGAAAGCTTTGGTTACTACTGTGTGTGCTGTATGGAATACATTTTGGTAAAAATGGAAAGTGTAACCAAACATCAAATCCCCCAAATAACACCACAAATAGAAATGCAAGCTCCAGGAAACACTGCATGTAATACTAAGAAATAGTCCCCACCCACCTTTAGATACTACTGCTGTACCCTCATCAAATTCAGCCTCTGTTACACGCTGAGAACCTAAACAGTAATAGACAAACACAAACATACCCAGAGATGTGTACATACACCCCCCCCCCCCACACACACACACACACACACATATATGG
>VUQS01076854.1:15714-36106 GCA_015108495.1 Heterochromis multidens
GGTATACAAACCCCCCCCCCCCCCACACACACACACACACACATATATGGATGCACACATCAAATGCAATATTAGGGAAGTGGAGTGAAAACAGACATTTACATGGACATACATGTTAAACTTTGCTAATGGACAAGACCTCTCTTTTACAGTGATGCATGTACACTTACATGCAGAAAATATGAAAGAACTTATGTATAATGGCACACGACATAAGATCTTGACAGACTTACGCTGCAGTTTCTTGCCAGGGGCATCTATGTGTCGTCGGGGCAGGTATGGGGAGGGTTGGGGAAGCGGTATGGATGAGACATCATGAGTTTGGAGTGGATACCAGTGAGGCTTGTCGTCCAGTAAGGCCGTCTCCAGCTCTACCAGGACCTGTTCAGGTCATCATCCACGCAGTAAATATGTGCTTTGTAAAGAAGTTGCATGTTTTATTTAGTGTAAAGATGTTCTGGCAATGACGAGATTATTTGACGTCATGTGTTCATGTCAAATAAACACCTTTGTAAAATAAAATAAGTTCAAGCTGCATTATTGGAATTTTAGGAGGCAGTGAAACATTCTCTGTAAATCAGTCCAACATTAACCCTTCTTTTTGGCTCTGGTTAGGAGAAAAATTTTCTTAGCAGTTAAAGACCACTGCCACAGAAAAACAATGTGACTGGTTGTGTGTGTGGTACCTCTCCCAGAAAGATGCTGTCCTCCTCTGGAGACCTGGGTTGGTCCCACACGGTCAGCTCTAGCATGTGGTTTCGGAAATCCCTGCGATGGACATGGCTGTAGACGAATGTCTGGTTCCACTTAGGCTCACAGGTCTTCTTCATCGTTTTTGTACTTCGTTTGCTCTTGTCACTGTGTTAAACAACACACATTCTCAGCTTTTAAAGTTTCCTGTTAGTTGACTCACTTTTATTGTAAGTCTTTCAGTCACAATCCCGCTTGTGCCTTATTTAGCTGAATGGAACTGCTTTACTCTCCATTTCTTCAAATAGGCACGAGATGCTAAACTTAACAGTAGAGTGTCTTTTTCAAAAAAGAACCCTGATCGCTTTACACAACATGATAACTGAAGATGCATTTTAACCCTGTGAGGTCGAAGTCGTCATCGGTGATGACCCTAACCCTATACTATCAGGACATGCAGTTTTTCTTCTTTTTAAAAATTGTTCTTCCAAGTCTTGGCAGTCAAGGGACAAAACTTTTTGTACATCTATAACTTTTATGTGTCTTGTATTATATGAGTATATTGTACCCCTAACCCCAATGCTCCACTTTAACAATTACATAAAAATCCCATTTGTATGATTCATTTAAATAGTCTTATTCTGAAATGTTTTGCGCTAAAAGGAAGACAGAAATACATATTAAATAAGACCAGTCGCAAAAAAGAACCGTGTCATCGCCTTTCTGGTGCTAGTTTTTTTCTGTGCTTCTTTTGAAAAGCCTGGCCATAATTTTTAACTAAGTAAGTTAATGCCAAAGGAGGACTGGGTGCTGGGTGCTTAGTCTGTTCAGAGTCCCTGTGTCAGGGTTGGCATACCTGCGGTCAGGGAGGAAGTACATTTTGACGTAGGGGCTCCTGGGCCGCCCATCAGGCCGAAGAGGAAGCTCCACAGCCTGCAGCACGTTCACTATGAGCTGGTGACCCACTTTGTCGTACCACAGCTTCACCTGGATGAGAAGAAAACACATACAAATCTGATGCTATGTCTTCATAGTTTGCAAACTGGAAAAGTGCGCTACAGTCAGAGTGCCCACACTCACTGAGAGTTGCCCTGGCATTAACTGAGGAGCATCTTGGAGCATCCTGGGACTGGAGGGAGATAGGACATTTAAGGACGGTCTCTCCATCTTCTGGGACTCAAAAGAACTGGAACCTGCTATGAAGGCAGAGGAAAAAATATATTTGAAATCCTAAGCAGGAAATGCCAGTTCTCATTCAGACAGAAGTCAGACTGAAAACATAATCTGCTCCAATTCCAAAAGCAAAGGTGTATTCACTTCAGAAACTCCAAACTCCTCAGAAAAGTTCACACAGAAACAATTTAGAGTATAAGTCAGCTAACCTGTCAGGATGACAAATCACCAAGCTTCTGTCCTACTTAAAGTCCAGAAGGCTTCAGTGCAACTTGGGTCTTGAATGCCTTATATTCAATTATATGATCAAATGTCATCTAAACTAACTGCTTACAAGGAAACCTATCTTCTCCCTTTGACATACATCACAGATGTAAGACATCAGCTAATTTCAGCAAAAAATGATTTGTCAAATTAGTCAGACCATGAAATATTTGAGGACATCATCAACTACATGTTTAGAAAGGGAAAGGAAAACTTGCAGTATACACAGATCAAAATGATAACATTATGACCACTGACAAGTGAAGTGAATAACACTAATTATCTCTTTATCATGGCACCTGTTAGTGGGTGGGATATATTAGAGAGAAAGTGAACATTCTGTCCTCAAAGTTGATGTTAGAAGCAGGAAAAATGGATAAGTGTAAGGATTTGAGCGAGTCTGACAAGGAACAAATTGTGATGGCTAGACGACTGGGTCAGAGCATCTCCAAAACTGCAGCTCTTGTGAGGTGTTCCTGGTCTGCAGTGGTCAGTATCTATCAAAAGTGGTCCAAGGAAGGAACAGTGTGAACCAGCGACAGGGTCATGGGTCATGGCCAAGGGTCGTTGATGCACATGGGGAGCGAAGGCTGGCCTGTGTGGTTCGTTCCAACAGATGAGGTACTGTAGCTCAAATTGCAGAAAAACTCAATGCTGGTTCTGATAGAAAGGTGTCAGAATACATAGTGCATCACAGTTTGTTGTGTATGGGGCTGCATAGCTGCAGACTAGTCAGGGTAACATGAGCATCAGAACTGGACCACACAGCAATGGAAGAAGGTGTCCTGGTCTGATGAATCACGTTTTCTTTAACATCACATGGATGGCCAAGTGTGTGTGCGTTGCTTACCCGGGGGACACGTGACACCAGGATGCACTATGGGAAGAAGGCACGTTGGCGGAGGCAGTGTGATGCTTTGGGCAATGTTCTGCTGGGAAACCTTGGGTCCTGCCATCCATGTGGATGTTACTTTGACATGTACCACCAACCTAAGCATTGTTGCAGGCCATGTACACCCTTTCATGGAAACAGTATTCCCTGATGGCTGTGGCCTCTTTCAGCAGGATAATGCCCCCTGCCACAAAGCAAAAATGGTTCAGGAATGGTTTGAGGAGCACATCAACGAGTTTGAGATGTTGACTTGGCCTCCAAATTCCCCAGATCTCAATCCAATTGAGCATCTGTGGGATGTGCTGGACAAACAAGTCCGATCCATGGAGGCCCCACCTCACAACTTACAGGACTTCAAGGATCTGTTGCTAACATCTTGGTGCCAGATACCACAGCACACCTTGAGGGGTCTAGTGGAGTTCATGCTTTGATGGGTCAGGGCTGTTTTGGCAGCAAAAGGAGGACCAACACAATATTAAGCAGGTGGTCATAATGTTATGTCTGATCGGTTAGGAGAACACTACATTGCACCTAAATGGATAACAACTAATAATCCTGCAATATAACACTGTGCTATTCTTCTGCCTATGAGTACATTTATTCTGATAATTTAAGCACATTTTTCTGACAATACTATACATTCACCAAGTGTCATTATGATGACCATACTGATATTTTTAATTATGTGAAATTTTTCAGTACTTTCTCCACCACTGAAAACCACAAGTTTTTGTCTTTACATTTTTGTGAAGGTTTTTTTTTTTTAAACCTTTGAGGGAGTTCTTTCACTTTTTCACGCTGGATTAACCACCTCCAGGCTCATGTACACAATACTGAACTCTTAGAAAGGAAGCATACACTTCATAATGTTGGACTATTCCTTTACGTTTATATGACAATATAAAACATACAGTACATTAGTACATTAACAAAGTTATTTTTCCACTATAATTCATATCATACAAATTAGTCTTAGGACAGATTATCAGCCAGAAAGACAAACATAGGTTATAAACAAATATAGAGCTGTTTCAGCATGTCAGAGGAGATACCTACTAGATTCTAATGGAGGGTGGGACGTGTCGGGGATTCTTGGGATATCACTGAAAGAGAACCAGCAATAACACTTGAGTCACACTCATACTGGCACTGAAGTTGGATTAAATGACATTGGAAGTAAAACTGACACACAGGCATGCATGCATATCGATACAGTAGTTACCACACAGGGAGAAAGCAGCACTGTAAACAAAAGTTATTTTGATGTTTAGATTTAAAAGATTATGTGGTTAAAAAAAAACATGGAGAAGCAAAGGGAGATGTGAGTAGAGCAAAACTCTTCCCGTGACTGCAGTGTTTCCCAGACTCACTCGTTTCTGTTGGCCCAATCACGAGTTGAAATAATAATGGGTGAAAACCATTAGCTCATTAGTGTCTATCCACACCACCATCTTTTCTTGTCCATCACCACAACCCATGGGAAACACCAGAATCCACTGCACCAGCTCAATGTAATATAAAGAAAAAAAAAAATGGTAATCTGTGTAACACTTATCAGTGTAATTTTCCTTTTCAATTCAAATTTTAAGTGCGCTAATGATTCATGAAAGGCAGGGTTTTAGATTTTTACTTACCTAACAAACCAATATTCAACAATCTTATCCCTAAAAAGCATTCTTTCTGAGAGAAAAGTGGATACTACTCACTGAGCTAGAGTGTAGGCAATATGCTTAACTAAGATAAAGTAGCATAAAGCCTGGAAATAGCTAGACTAGTCACCTCCTAGCTTCAACTTTGTACTTAATGTAAAACTGTGAGACTGAAATCATTTTCTTATTTCCGTCTTAAGTTAAAAGAAAATTGTTTTATTTATTACAAGTTTAAATTCTGAATTAAAGTATTAAACTGATAAGTGTTTCATGGATTTGCCTTGAAACCCATTCCAAAATCAAAAATAGGAAACATGTATATGGAATAAAATAAATATAGCTTGCTTTATGAATCCCAACTTCAGTAATTCAGACTTAAGGTACCAGAGATACTGTGTGTTGCATTTTACTCAGACTGTATATAAAAGATCGACGTAGCCACCGTGTCATTGGCCAGTAGTTTACAAAGATCTGTTTTTCGAGTCTTAACCTAAGCACTGCTCATTGTCAAGATCTTCGCTTTTTAAAAACAGAAGTCATAACATTTAAAACTAGAGACTGAGACCATAAACCCATCAGGAAAGTGTTTAATGTGGTCATAGAACAAGTGAGCAGTAAGGCCATTTTCCCACAGACTTCTATACAATAAGACTTCTTTTTAAAGCCAGAGGAGTCACACTGGCTTCACTTTTCAGACCCGGAAGCTGCATCCATCTTTTATATATAGTCTCTGATTTTACTTGAGAGTAAGACTTTATCAGGAATTAAAAAAATAGGAATTCCAGATGCTTAAAAGATTGCAAAAGCATTGCTACATTGATGGATGTTTTTTACTGGCCGTTTTTGCATCCCACCAAGTGAACTTGCAGTTTAATTTAGCACACAGTGCAACTACTTTCACAAATGCTTATAGCAATATAAATTAGATTTCTCACTGAACAGTATTAAAATCTGTTCATTTAGGGATGCAAAATGGCACCAGCGAAACCAAAATAGTTTCCATAAGCGTGGCAGAATTAAAAAGTCCTAAAAAAAACCAAAACAGATTACTTACTGATATTTTCTATACACCCTTCGCGAGTGTTTGGAGAGAAATTCATATATTCAACTTTTTTTTTCCAGTAGAAAGCAAAGAGGTAAAATTTGAGAGCTGCACCAGTGGTCACTTTACTGTAAAAATAACCCACCGGATTGGCCTTATAACACACAACAACACAACTTATTCAAAAGCCCTGAAGCCAGATTGCACCCTGGTTTGAATGAGGTTATTTGGAATGAAAGCTCTTGAGCAATAATAAGAAATGGAAAGGAAGCATGTTTCAAATTCCCTCTCTTTGAATGAACTCATTCCAATTCACTGCTAATGTTAGCAATGCAAGAGTTGGCGAGTCAGCTGAATATAATGTAAAGTTAGTGCACCAGAAAGCATCCAATACAATATATCTAGAGAAAAATCAACCAATTCTTTTTCTTGTTTACTGATGACTCTTGATACTAATGACTTGAAATGATACACTTAAGAGTTAAAAATAAAGTCTACTCAGTGATTTTATTGCCCTCAGAAACATGTTCATGACTGAGCTGGTTGAGCTTTTGCAAGCCATTGACCAAAAATTTCACATGCAGCCTCTTCTTGTCTTTAATGGAGCTTACAGACAATTTTATTTGGTCAATAATAATTCACCTTTTACCATCCGACAAATAAAACCAAATGCAAATTTTAAAGGGAACATACAAGACAAAATGGCTATCTCCCATTCCAAAACTTGGCAGCTGCAGGCAATGGCTGGTTGTTTTTAATACATTAAATGTAGCTGCAGAGCCACCATCAGAATACAAATATCCATCCCAGCCTCCTGTTTTGTCTGTGGTAAGCCAACTCTGAGTCAGAATAAATGCTACCTAGTTAAATAAGAGTTAAAATCTGGGCTAGTAACTGACTAATTGGACTAAAGGATACGGCTCTGACAGTGTATTGGATGTGTTTCATGCCTGACTTACCCAATAGGCCTGGATACCACCAACTCTACTTGAGGGTCAGCTTGAGACTCCAAGATGATGTTGTAAACCTCCTTCATAGTTGCTCCCGGTAACAGCTTCCCGTTCCACTGCAAAACCTCGTCTCCTGAAAACAGATGTCCACATTGTCACAACTAGCTCAAAAGCCCCGACAAAGTAATGGCTGTTGACAGCATTAGGCAAGTAAAACAACACAAATCTTTTATTTGAAATTAACATAACAAAATAAAGTTACCAAAGGAAAAAACATGAGATGTGTCAGTCAGTGAGTCAGTAGTACTGGCATCTCTTGATGCATGCTCAATAATCCATTAGTAGTACTGGCATGTTTGCGTGTGTGCTATTGTGGTAAGGGAAATATTGTTTGGGTAGAAAGAAAAGCACAAAGGTTTGCAGCATATATAGCACATGAGTTATTCTTCCCTCTGTGGGAGCAAGTGGATTGTGCTTTTATACTGGGGAGCACTGGGCCCAGGTGTTCCCAGTTGCTGACAACCCAACCACACCTACTGGGCACCTGCAACACAAAACACAAAGACAAAGACAACCTGCTAGCCCACCAGCCAAAAGAGGCGGGGTCGTCACACCCCCCCTCTCCCGTAAAATCAGGGCCCCAACAGGAAACCATGGCAACCTACACCACTACAGCCTACACACCATCTCAAACTTAGCAGGAGGATACTACGTAGACACTGCTTCAGGAAGAGGAGATGAAAGGACATCAGTCCATAGGGGCACATGAGAATGTGTCCGCTACCATGTTTTCGGATCCCTTGATGTGGCGTATATCCAAACAATAGAACTACAACATCAGAGACCACCTAATAAATCTTTGATTTGGACACTTCAAAGAATTCGAGAAGGTTAGTGGGTTGTGGTCAGTAAAACCAGTAACTGGTACCTCTGAACTCACATATACATCGAAATGAGACAAAGTCCAGACTAAAGGCAAGATCTCCATTTCAGTTACAGAGTAGCTGAGCTGCTGTTTGTTGCATTTCCTAGAAAAGAAACTTACAGGCCTATCCACCCCTTGATTGTCAGACTGCATCAATACTGCACCTGCCGCCACGTGACTAGTATCCATCTGCGGCTTGAATGGCTTCGCCACATGGGGTCTGGCTGGAAAGCCTGCTGACAGAAAGGAGACCACAGATATATAGCATTTGCCTTCATCAAATCGGTAAGGGGAGCAACAGCGGAGGAAAATTTCCTGCAGAAACTGCAGTAATATCCGACCTTCAGGTCTTTTTTTGTTCTTGGCACTAGGAACTGTTCTCTGGCCAGCACCTTCCCTTGGCACACCTTGTTGTGGCCACACCTGACCCTGGCCCACAACATGCCCGATGTACATTACTATTGCACAAGCAAACTCACATTTTACCAAGTTAATGGTTAGTCGGGCCACAGACAGACATTCAAATAAGGAACAAACATGCAGCTCATGACTGTCCTAAGTGTCAACTATATCATCCAGATAGACAGTGTAACCTTCCAGATCACCAACCACCATATTCATAAGGCGTTGGAATGTTGCCGGCACATTTCACAAGCCAAAAGACAATTTTACATGAATATAGGCCAGATGGTGTCACAAAGGCAGCAATCTCTTGAGCTCTTTTGGTCAATGGGAGTTGCCAATATTCCTTAAGCAGATAAAATTTACTTACAGACTTTGCGGATCCAACTTGGTCAATGCAGTCATCCATTCGCAGAAATGGAAATGCAACAGGCTTAGTGATACTGTTGACCTTGCCGAAAGTCTAAGCAAAAACTGGGAGTGTTATCAGACTATGGTACAAGAAGACAAGGGAAGGCCCAGCTAGAAGATGATGGCTTGGCGATGTTGTTTTCAAGCATGAACCTGACTTCTGCATCCAAGTATCTTTGTCAGCTGAAATCTGGTAAAACTGCTGCTTGATTGGTTTTGCCTCCCACACCTCAATGTCAAGTTGAATAAGGTGAGTTTGTGAAAGTGTCAACAAAGAAATGTGGAAAACTATTTATTAACTTAGCCAGCTCAACACACTGCTACTCTTGCAGGTGGCCTAACAAATTATCAACGTTTCTGAGAGTTTTAGTGTTTTTTAACCAACCACACAGCACTGCCTAATTCCCAATGCCAACCTCTTCACTTTCTGTCACTACCAGTGACTAGGGAGGGGAATCCACCAAGAGTCTGCAAGCACAACAGGTTGAACACACTCTGAACCAGGACTACTGTCGAGCTCAACCAAACAAAAGTAGTACAATTTCACCAGGTTAACATGAAAGAGCTGTGTTTTCTTCAGCTGCTCTGATGTAGAAATTAAATAATTCTTCTGTGAGATCTGCTTCACCACTGTGTGAGGACCTGTGAACCTGGCCTGAAAGGGGTATCAGTCAATTGCCAAAAAAGTCATCTTGACTGAATTGGCGCAGGGCAGCCTGTCTATCATAAATGTCCGTTATCTTGGTTGCAGCCAACTCCTGTTTCGCTAACTGCCTTGCAATGTATAAACTATGCCGGAATTCATTCATATAGTCAGTTAAGTTTTTTGGAGGATTGTCATCCTTAACATTGTCCCTCTACACTGCCAGGGGACCATGTAAAGAATGCGCAAACACCAAGTCATTGGGGCTAAAGCCAGTTCTCTCTTGTGCCACCTCTCTGGCTGTCAACATTAACCATTGCAAACCCTCCTCCCAATACTTGCCTAAGAGCAGCCACTTTAGCATCGGATGAAAACGCTCCAGCAACCCCTGACTTTGTGCGTGATAGGCTGATGACTGGGAGTGCTTCACCTGAAGTTGTTTTAGCACCTGGGCAAACATGGGAGGAAAAATTAGAACCCTGATCATTTTGGATCACCTTAGGGATTCCAAAAATGGAAATAAATTGTGAGCACGCTTTGACCACAAACCTGGTTGTTACTGACCGCAAAGGATATGCAACTGGGTGATCTAACATATGACATTCAAAAGACATTTTGCTTCCAACTTGGAAGGAGGCAAAGGACACACACAGTCAAGGAGTATATGCTTAAAACATTCTCCCAGGGTAGATATCTGGTGTTATGTCAAAGAAACAAAACCATCCGATGGAAACGGCAAATAAACACCATCACAGGGGAGTTCTTCACATAAGGAACAGAAGATAAGTTGGTAACCATACTCTCAACTGAAACAGCTAGTCCACCAGACTTCATATTTACTTGTTTTTTTTCTTCAGAGCTTAACAATATGCCTTCACATGCCCTTTTTTCTGACAGAAGTGTTTCAAGTGTTCTTCCAAAACAATAAGATCAAACAACTCTTCAAGAGTTTTTACCTCTGAAGCTGCATGCCAAAGGTTGATATTATTCAATAAATCACACAAAAACTCCAGGTAAGGCTGCTTATCCCCTTTTCTACCATTCCTAAACTGCTGGCAATAGGCCTCAGAAACCATCCCATAGATCTTAAAAGCAAGCTTTCAAAAACTCATAATTCATGCTCTCTGTCACAGACAGGAGCATCTCCTCTAACTGCCTAGCCAATATGTAACTCACTCAGGTCTAGGCTTCATGTGATTACTTGTGTTGGGTGCCCAGTGGGTGTGGCTGGGTCGTCAGCGATTGGGAACACCTGGGCCCAGTGTTCCCCAGTATAAATGCTGCTTCAGGGGGAAGAATAACTCCATATGCTGCAGACTTTTGTGCTTTTTGGTCTACCCAAACAACATTTCACTCACCATGCTGGCACACATGCAAACATGCCAACACTACTGACTCTCTGACTCTCTGACTGACATCTCATGGTTTTTACTTTGGTAATTTAATTTTGTTTTGTTATTTCAAACAAAAGGTTTTTGTTCATTCACTTGACTAATGGTGTCACCTCGCATTACTTGTCATGGCTTTTGCATCAGTTGTGACAAATGCGAGCAGGTTTAATGACTTAATGACTTTGGTTTCCCAGTTACTTGCCATGAGCAGTAAGTTCTAATATATTCTGACACGTTTTTTTTTTTTTAACCGAGGCCAACAAAAGTATCGCAATATCTGGTCATATGTGTTTTTAACTCCCACATGCCCTGACTGGTCATGAGATGACTACAGCACCAAGGTGTGAAATTTGGCAAGAATCACAATTTGACAAATTAAACCAAGCTCATTACAAGGCACCCAATTCCTTATCAGTAGACCGCTGTCAAGGAAATAGCCATGTGCCCTGTTCTTAATCTCTGCCACAGGAATAGCATCCTCCAACAATTCTTTAAGGGAGGGATCTGACTGCTGTTCTTCTACCAGCTCTGCATGTGAAACAGAGAATGGAAAGTCAAACTCACTGCTGGTTCTTCATGCTTACTTCATCGGGTCCGAGAGCAGCACGCGCCCTAGCACGCATCACAGCACAGGCTGCAAACACTTCTGGGAAGGCCCATTCACACTCATCTGGTACACTGTTAACACAGGAACTGGATTTGTAACTGACGGTGGAAGAACATCCGTCCAAATGCACACCCTAGCTAGCCCATTACCAAGGATAACATGGACTCGTTTTACTGCCAATGCTGGGCGAACCGCCATACACACTTTCCCTTGAACCAAATCAGAGAAGAGAGACAGCCTGTGCACTGGAGCAGACAATACAGATAATCCCATACCCAGTGCAAGAGCTGAATCACCAGTATCAGATTGTTCTGAAAAAGGGAGAACTGATACCCTAAAGCACCAGAGTCACCTAAGATTCTAACAGAAACCTCCTGACCCTGTTCTGTCACAGAAACAAAACCATCCAATATAAGCAGCAAATAAGCAGCATCACAGGGAAGTTCTTCACGTTTCAGAACCAGAAGGTAAGTTGAAAACTTCACATTTACATATTTGTATTTTTTTTTGTCAGAGCATAAAAATCTGCTTTCACTTGCACTTTTTTTCCAACAGAAGTGACACACCTCGTCAGAATCACGCAAATCTGGCACCTTGCCCTCAAATTTCTCAGAATCTGGAGACAGAAATTCATGGCCAAAAACATTGTTCTTAGAGACACTGGCACTACGCCCATTTCCCTAATCACTGTGATGTGACAAAGCATAGTCGTCTGCTAACACAGCTGCCTCACCAACTGTCTTCACCTGCTGCTCTGTTGTACAAGTTGCAATACCGCAGGGAATGGCATTATTTAACTGTTCCAAAACAAGAAGATTACACAACTCTTCAAGAGTTTTTACCTTTGAAGCTGCATGCCAAAGGATGATTTTATTCAACAAATCACGCGAAAACTCCAGGTAGGGCTGCTTATCCCCTTTCCTATTCCTAAACTTCTGACGATAGGCTCAGGAACCATCCCATAGACCTTCAAAACAGCTGCTTTCACTGACTCATAATTTATGCTCTCTATCACAGACAAAGCAGTGTATGCCTCCTATGCCTCCCCTGATAGCACACACTGGAACTGTGATTAGCAACAGGCCAGCCCCTAGCATCCACCATCCTTTCAAATAACAAAAAGAAAGTTTCGGGATCTTTCTCATTAAATTTTGGAAGCAGATGCAGATTGTGCACCAGGTCAACATGCAAAGTGGCCTGGGCATCAGAAGAACACATCTTCACTAAACTTCTGTCTGTGCTCCAAAATCCAACTCACCTTCTTTAATCAAAATGGTTTTTTCATGTTTAAGATTGAATTTTCTCCAAAGCCAACTCCATATTGACTTCAGCCTGTTGCTTCAGCTTTTCATGCTCTTTTCGTAACAATAGTAGCTCCTGTTGTTTAAAGGACAAACCAGTATTCTAAGCTGTCTGTGAAAACCCACTAGAAGCACCCTCAACTGTGTCATTCACCTTACCTGGCAGCACATTAATTTTAGCCTGTATCCTTGAGCCTTTTCTCACGGATTTCTATGTTATAGTGATCTGCAATTAACATGTTTTTTTGCGAAACCATCTAAGAACAATTCTGACGGAGCATAAGAAAAAAAAAACCTCAGCCATTTTGTCAAACCTAGACCAAATGAATTGTAAGAGTTCACAAGCTAGGTATAGCCAAAAAGGAGCATCCCTTCTAACTGCCTAACCAACACATAACTCAGGCCTAGTCTTCACGTGGTTTCTTGCAGTGGGTACTTATGCACTAGTGACCGATGGAACGAGGAAACGACTAGCGCCTGGCAAGAACCTCACAACCACGGACATGCTCTTGAGACAAAAGCTCAACTGCGTTCAACCCAACACTACAAGAAACACAACCCAGCAAAGCCCAAGGGAACAGCACCGTCAACACTAACCTTTCCTTGTCACACAAACCATGCTTTTTCCAAACAACGGAAACTTTCCTTAACCTAGATTAATCAGGAGGAAGCACAAACCAGAAAACGCCAACTAAGTGGGAAATTACCAAAAAATGAGCCTCCAACTTGTCACGACTGACTCAAAACCCATGACAAATAATGGGAGGTGTCACCATTAGTCAAGTAAAAGAAGAAAAACCCTTCCTGACACAACCCCAAAGGGATTTGTGTGTGGATCGAACTGGGGATCTTTCACTTGTTAGGCAAGTGTGTAAACCAGTACACTAGAAAAGCAAAAAGGTCTGCAGCATATGGAGCTCAGAAGCAGAGTTATTCTTTGCCCCAAGGAAACAAGTGGAGTGTGCTTTTATACTGAGGAACACTGGGCTTAGGTGTTCCCAATCGCTGAAGACTCGACCACACCGGGCACCTGCAACACAAAACACAAAGACAAAGACAACCTGCCAGCCCAGCAGCCAAAAGAGGCAGGGTCGTCACAAGGTACAGCACATGAGAAGTTGTTATAGTAACAACAACCACATTTTACTTTCACCTGGTTAGGCAAGATAAGTGTCAGGGTGCCAGCAGGTTTCAAAAAGAGGGCTTTTTCTTATCATTTATTACAACATATAGAATAAGACTTTCTATGAGACAAAACAAAGTAAAACAGTAGTTGTTAAGACATTTTCATGGTTAAAAAGACCTTATATTTGACTGATTATTGCTTCCCAGCATTTGTGAGAGCCTACTATGGCAGTTTAGTGGATACCTGCTCTGAGATGTCCCACCACATCAGCCAGGCTTCCCTTCTTAACTTTGGTGATGAATGCACCTAATCTCCCTGACTCTGTTACTCTGCCTCCCACCACCTGAAGAGAAGCAGACAGCGAGAGAGGGGGGAGAGTTAGCAAGAAACATCTGACAAGTGGACAACGCTGGCTGGCTCAATTGGAATTAATCAACAAAAATCACTCAAGCAACTGTTTGCATGTCTATGTGACTTCTGACCTTTAACCCCAGCAAAGCCCCGGCTTCTTTAGGCATGGTGGCAGTTCTCTTGCTGAGGGTGATTCGTCCAATCAGATGGTCTCCCTCCTTGGATGGCTGCCAGGTTACAGGATGCTGCTGCAGGAGATGGGAAATAGCAATAAAAATGGACGCAGTGACACTCAGACACATTCACAAAAACTGTCAGTGGTATTTCTTACTTTGACACAGCACTTTGAAAACTATCAATAATCCATACCATTTCTTAACCATGGGAGAAAAACTACCACAACACTGAGGGTATTTTTGACTTTTACTAAAATCTAAACATAGTAGAACTTTTTACTGTTTCTAAATAGCGATGATGTGTTTTGTGGATGCAGGTGAGCTGGTGGCAAGTGGAAAGTAGACAGTTTTGCATTAGCGTATCTTCATATACCATGTGGAAAAACCCAGCTTGTAAACCAAAGAAAAATTAATGGCATACAAATCTCTTGATGTAATTTTGAGCTTTGCAATCATGTCCAGAACATTTAATTCCAAGATTTGTTGATTTTTGTGCAACAGGCTGAAGTTCTGCCTATACCTAGAGGTAGCTGCAAAAGACATGTAGCTGTGAAAGATGTCACCTATTATAAACAAGTCAGAATATATACTGCTGGTCTGTACACTGAGAATGCCTTGAATGAAATGTAAAAAAGAAATGGTAATCTGTATGACACTTCTCAGTGTAATTTTTCCTTTTCAATTCAAATTTTAAGTGCGCTAAACTTGGAGTTACACCAGGCATGTGGTGTTTTCAAAGAGGCAGTGTTTCAGATTTTTACTTACCAAACAAATGGATATTCAAAAATCTTATCCCTAAAAAGTTGTTTCTAAGAGAAAATGGATACTACTAATAGAGCTAAGGTCTGGATGGTAAGCTTAACTAAGATAAACTCGCATAAAGCCTAGAAATAGCTAGGCTAGTCACCGCTAGCTTCAACTCTGTACTTAATATAAAACTGTGAGACTGAAATAATTTGTATTTAAAAAAAAAAAAAAGATTTATTACAAGTTTTAATTCTGAATTCAAGTATTAAACTGATAAGTGTTTTATGGATCATAGGTTGCCTTAAAGCCCATTCCAAAATCATAAATAGGAAGCATGTATGTGGAATAAAATAAATATGCTTTGCTTTATTTCTGTATAACAGGCTGAAGTTCTGCCTATAGCTAGAGGCAAGGACATAAAATGCAGCTGTAAAAGATGTGAGCTCTGATAAACAAGGATTTTTATCATACTGACTGGACTTCTTCTGGCCTTAAAGAATCCACAGTACACAGACTGCATTTACTTCTGTCCTGCTCTTTGAAGCTTAGATACAACAGGACTCACTAATTGCAGTGCAGCTAAGAAGATAATGAGTGTAACTCTCCCACAGGTACAAAAAAAAAAATCATACCACACTTAATGTTTTAATAATTTCAGGTAACATAATAGACTATTTAAAACTTCATTAATAACGCTCGGTTAGCTGCCACACAGACCAGATCAGTCAGGTGGACCTCAGACAGCACACTGAAATCATTTGTTACACATATTGTTATTTTAAAAGTCTGATTTATTTATTAAAGTCAGGTTTATAATTTCTTCAACTGTTTCCCCCTTAAATTCAAAGTCAGTATCTGCCTTTGTTATTATAATATCATTATTGTGGTATGGATATTTACTATAAATAATGTGACCTGTCTAAACATTAGTGACTAAGACAACACTGCAACAAGTAGCATGGTAATTAATTAATAAATTATAAGAAGTATTATTATTGTGTTTTAGCAGGTCAGGCTTCACATAAGTGATATTTCTTCTTAAATACAGAGAGGGATCGCTCCCTCTGGGCTATTTCAATGGCCACTTCATTGAAAGCTGAACATAAACTGGATCATTGTCCTCCACAGCAAACAGTGATTGTTTTTACACAATCTTATAAGTTTTACTGTGTAAGTTTACAAAAGAAAGTGAAGATAAGTAGCCAAATCTTGTAAAATTACATGACGCCGGGGGTTTGTTTTCCTTCTTTCCTCAACTGTTTAAGTCACTAGTCATCACAGTTGTTTTTAACAACATGAGCTTCCTATACTCCCCTCAACCCTAACCAGTCGTGGTAGATGGCTGCCCCTCCCTGAGCCTGGTTCTGCCGGAGGTTTCTTCCTGTTAAAAGGGAGTTTTTCCTTTCCACTGTCGCCAAGTGCTTGCTCATAGGGGGTTGTCTGATTGTTGGGGTTTTCTCTGTATTATTGTAGGGTCTTTACCTTACAATATAAAGCGCCTTGAGGCGACTGTTGTTGTGATTTGGCGCTATATAAATAAAATTGAATTGAACTGAATAATACATGTTCAACATGAGCAGCACAAAAGTAAAGTAACTACTAGTCTTTAAATTTGCTGCTGCTGTAAACACTAAAGATGTTCATTTCCTAATATTGTTTACACAAGACATCATGTGTTTTACATAAAAGGATTCTTCAGAATAACTAAAAAAAAAACTTGGTGGCAAAATGTACAACGAACGATTGCAAGAAAGGACAGGAAGCACAGACTGAAAAGAGATTAACACAGCAATGACTATTTGGCACTACAGCACATAACGTATATGCACACATGTTGACACACTTGTGACTTTTATTAAAATACAGCAATAAAACTTGAACCCCTTCATGCTCATTTTCAAAACTTGCTTGAATATATGAAAAACGACCATTAGAAAGAAAACCACTGACTTACATGCCACACAGTGGGGTCATGTGGGTAGCATTCCCAGTCGCCTGCAAGAGAAAAGAGATCAGCTCAGTTACATAGAAGTGGATGTAGCAGCACAGACAATGACCTCCCTTATATCTTCTTCACACACACACACACACACACAAAAAAAAAACCCTGTATACACAGCACATACCAGGAGTCCTCACACACACATCTCAGCCAAATTTGGGGGCTCTTCAGACGGTACTTGTTTACAATGGGTAGGCTTAGGTTTATTGAAAATTGAAGCCTGGGCTAGAATTAGAAATGTATCACCATGGCAGCAGGTGGCCTAAAAAGTTTTCCACAGAGGTAGTGGTGACACCAAAGGATGGTTAAGCCTTTTAAAATGCTTTAAATCCGTCCAAGATAGTTCAGAGATTAGGTGTTGTTGATCTCCTCCAGGGGTAATGCAGCGATGTAAGGCGAAATGAAAATAAAGTACAACCTCATACTCATGGTAACAATACAACCAAAAATTTATAGGGGTTGCACAAAAGCATGTCAGTAATAGATATTTTCTTGCATTATTTAGGTATAGGGCAGAGGTTGAGCTGAAGGAACAAATATAGACTTTATATGTGTTTATTTATAATCAATTACCTTATCAAGTGACAATCAATAATGATAAAAATGATCAATTTTAAAGCTGCTATACAACATAAAAGTTCCCCCATAACTTAAAAGTATTACAGCCAGTATCAAAAGAAACACCAGAGCTTCCCTTTTTACACAAAACACAAATTGCTGGAATATTTCGTCAGTGGCAGAGATGGTGTTAAAAGAACAATTTAAATGCAAAAACTGAATTATGAAACTTGTGAAATCAATCCTAAAATTTAAACTAATATAATATTCATCTTATAAGTGCTTTTCGAAAATATACAGGGCAAGAAATTGAGCAACAGAAGTAAGAATAAAATTAATAAAGAAAATAATTCATGATTGATGCTTTCTTCTTGTGTCTTCAAAATTTAAAACATTTAAAATTGAAATGCAAAATGTTATTGCAAAATAACATGTCATTTTGCAAAAGTTTTAAAGGTCATTTTTGTACATTAATGTGTAAATCTTCTAAAATTAACCTAAGCTATCAACGGGATGCAAAGAAACAACTGCTATGACTTTATGTCCAAACAATGTCTATATTTTGTTGAAGAGGTATCAGCTGAAATCAAACTAGGCCCAGCCATACTTTTGTGTAATACTTATTTGTACCACAAGATGATGTAGCAAGTCAGTGTCACCTTTGTTTACCCAGGCAAGTCATTTAGACATTCTGATTTACAATGGCAGCCAGCAAAGGGCAAAGCCCCTTTAAGAAATGGGGTAACACTAAAAAGAAATATTCAAATTTAAAAGAACAGCAGCACACATTCAAAAACATCTGGTAAAATGCTGCTCTCTGGTGTTGAAAGTTTTAGTTATACTTTGAGGATGGCAATTACAAAAGTACCTTCAAACCAAAAATGTGTAATCAGTAAAATGGTGGATTGTTTTTAATTAGATTTTTGATCAATCTAAATAATTTGGTAAATACATACCACAGTTCTAGTTCAGTTAAAAAAAAAAAAAAAACACCATATGCATCGATGATAATTTTATTAATTTCTTCCTCAGACTGTTTCTAGTGGTCTAGCCCCAGCTCCTGATGTAGATCAAAACCCACAGCCTCCTCTGTACACATGGGCTGCAGGGCGGTGCTGCACTGTGCGCAGGACCTCGACGACACTGTTATGACACGGAGTAAAACAGAGCCAAGCATTCCTAGGAGCCAGGGAAACTATGAGGTTAATGGCTTGTGACAACTTATAGTGATATTATGTAATCTTAAAGCAAACACTTTGGTGATAGACAACCCAATTCTCAGCTTCATAACTTGAGCGTGAACATAATTTCGTGCAGTGGGTTAACAACATGGGTGAGTGTGTGTTCTTGTGTTTCTGCACTTTCAATGGCAAGAAAGAAAGACAAAACCACTATGGGGTCAGGGCACCATGTGGGGTCACTGGTTTTAAACACAGGCTGGTATGGGATTTTAACAACTAATAAATTCATATTTTTTATATATGTACTCAAACAGAGACAGTGTAAAATAAGCCCTTTAAAAATAATCTTTTGGGAGCAATCTTTATCACCTTGATAATAGAATATTTACAAAAACCCATCAGGGTGTTTCCTGGCCCAAAAGGAGCCTTTGTGGGAGGTAAATGCACACATAAGCACAATTGGTCCACAAAATTAAAAGGCAATGAGTCTGTGTTTCCTTATTTGATTGAAATGTATCATTTTATGGCATTGCTGGTGATTTTAATTTGACTGTGGCTAAAGCTTCCTGCCTATGCCAGAAAAACCCTGCTCACATAGCCCAAATCAAACTTATTCCATAAAACTAAGTACCTGCACTTTGACCAAGACTGTAAACTGACCAATCACATAAAACCCCGGGAACAGAAATACTCCAATCATAGCTCAACAAGAGTTTGGCATTTTGTTTTTACAGTCTCGTTAATAAAGAGGAGCAAAAGCATTTGGAATGAATTAAGCAATATTTGCCTTGTCAAATAAAAGCTGCAAGTGTTAGCATGGACAGCTATCTAGCTACTATCTCTAGTAGTAGGCTAAATTATAATTATGCCTTGTTCACATTATATCTAAGACACAGTAATTTCCAGTTTACTACTTTTTTACATTTAGCCATAGTAGGCAATGGAGATTGTCTTGCCTTTGAAGCCAACCTCAGATGGCAACTAGAGGACTAGAGGAACTGTAGTTTTTGTCACTTCCATATTGGCTTGATTTTTCAACCCAGGAGGATGCCTAGGGTTACACATTTGTTGTAAACCAGTACAGACAACATTCAGAGCAGATGTACAAACCACATGGAAATACCCTACCCTACCCTCATCACTACTTTTTACTATGAGCACCCTCTACTATTTATGACAACATAAACCTTCTAATCACAACCAAAAATGTTTCTTAAAACTATATCCTACTTGATATTAGATAGCATATTACTTAAAAGTCAGCAAAATCAAACAAATACCAATGGTGTGCACTTTTAATACCTGTTGAAGGTAATTAAACACAGAAAGGCTACTGTTGAAACAGACTACTGTTTCAACATACAAACAAGTACCTACACTAAGAGGCAAAAGAACATGACTTTACATGACTAGGGCTAACTAGCTCTAAACTATAGCACAAGAGCTGTGTCTTTATTTCTATGTCTGGTGCCTGCCACAAGCAGAACACATGTCACCATTAAGTACATAAAAGACTGTAACGTCCCTCCAACAGAAGACAGAGGCGATTGGTGTTCCGCTTACCAGCCGTTTATTAGGAACAGTACACAGGCTACTGTGGGCCGTAGCCAACGCCAAGAACAAGCAAAACGCTCCTTTTGCATTAACAATCCCTCTTTTTCAACTCTCGTGCTCCCGCTCTCTCGCCTCGCACCACACACACACCCACATAACATCCACCCCCCCATACACTCTCAGCCAACCACAAGCATGTTCTCCTATAGACTCTCTGTCATAGGTAACTGATATGATTGACAGGCTAAACAGCCTCTAGACTATTACGCCTTCAAGGACACTCAGTAAATCACATTGTTGTAGGTGTGAAGCAACTCTGCCCTAACTGTGTGGCAATTCTGAACACAATAACAGGTT
>VUQS01076855.1:0-13631 GCA_015108495.1 Heterochromis multidens
AAAGAACATATAAAAAAACCAAAACAAAACAGAAAAAAAAAAAAAAAAAAAAAAAAAAAAAAAAAAAAAAAAAAAAAAAAAAAAAAAAAAAAAAAAAAAAAAAAAAAAAAAAAAAAAAAAAAAACTGATTAGTCGACTTTTCTGAAAGTAAGAGAACAGTCAGGAAACAGTCAATAGTAAGAGATGTTAAACATCATCCATACGAACACTGTGTATAAAGTCAAGTTCCCTTTGAAACTGTTGATTATATTCCTTGATTATCAAATCATACTTTGAGCTGTGCGTAAGACTCCACACACACTGTCAGATTAGTTTACAGAGTGTGGCTAACACTAGTAGTTCTAGCACCAGCGCCCTTCCTTCACGTGTACGCACGGTGCTCCATACATTGGTTTTCTTCTCAGTTTACTCTGACACAGCCTAAGTACAAGTGTCCATTTTCTAGATTTCTAGAAGGACTGCAGAACCAAGCTTCTGTCCCCAGCCTTACTTTCTGCCTTGTTTCTTTACAACTTTGCATCACAGCAAGAGATGCTCCCACAAGTGGCTGCACAACAGCTTAGAACTAACAGTTACCTGGCTTTGTACATGAATAAAATAAGTAAATAATTAGTTTAACAGACTAGTATTTCTGGTGCTAACTAGCGAGGGCAGCAACATTCAAAGGTCTAGTTGACTTTATACAGGTAAACAGTTAATGGTAAAAGGGGTTACTAAGATACATTAGTTAAATTAATGGTTGTAGCGTTTGCATTAAAAAAAAAAAAACCTTGTGCTTAGGCCAGGCGAGCCAAGAGGGTTATAATACACTGCTGGTAATGCTGTATGATCTTAAGTGGGTGTCAAACTCCCTGTCATAAAGCTTTCATGTTTTCATGTCATGAAAAACTTAACGTAGCAGCAGTTCTTCAAAAAGATCCCAAACATCAAAAGAAATATTGGTAACTAACGATGACAGCAAACCTCAATCGCTGGTTTCGGACTACGCAGGGGTCAGACTACATCACATCAGCCCGATGACCAGATCCACAAAACGTAGGGCATCTGCTGGGGTCAGAAATGAAAATGTGTGTTGTGCGAAACATGTTTACCTCACATACTGTGTTATAATGGATAAAATACTGATGCTCCATGTTAGATTCTGTTTCTTAGTCTTCCTCAACATCTCCCCTCCCTTTTCTGAGACTGAACAATATGAGCACAGAGGCTCCTCCAGATGCGAGTTTAGGGTTTTTATTGTACCGCCCAGCTCTGTATTACAGATGAACTGTGGTTTACTTCATACTTCAGTTTACAGGCTATGGATTTGCTTCTAGAGGCGATTATTAACAAGAACTCTGTTAGCCCTGCGACAGGCTGGCGACCTGTTCAGGGTGTACCCTGCCTTTCACCCTATAACAGCTGGGATAGGCTCCAGCACCCCTGCAACCCTGAACCAAAAAAGCAGAAGAAAATGAATGGCTGGATGGTTAAAAGGCCTCATCACATGATCATAATTCGATCCTGAAACATGAACAAAGAAGAGTAATGTTGCCGTTGTACCTAGTTGGAACTGTGAAATGGTATAACACACCACTGTGGTTGCTACAGCCTCCTTCCTGATGATTTCTATCAGGGAGGAGTCCGTCATGTCTTACAGGCACAAAAAGGCATGACGGTACTACTATATATTCACCTAACACTCACAGCAGACAAAAATGTTGCGTAATCTGAACCCGGCATTACAGAAAATGGAAATCTAACATCACACACACCAGATAATGTCATGGTCTGGGATATGTTCTTTGAGACTTTGTCAAAGACGTCAACACTTTTTGTTAGCACAGATGAAGATTGTGCTTTAGTGTAATGGACTTTCAGACGTAGACGGCTTCTACAGCCATGAGAGCCACACCACTAACATTCTTGTGGCGGGGAGTAGTTCCTTCTTAAAGTTTAATGGCTTCTGCCACTTAAAGTCTGGCCATCATGCTTTTGTAATCTACTGTAAGGCCATTAGCAGCAACGCTAAATCGTATCTGCTAATGGGATAGACTCGGAATTACACGGCTAAACCACTTACTACCCAGCCAGAGCTACCACACAACACACACGCACACACAGTTTGTGTCCACTACTCACTGAAAACTCACTAACAGTTTGGTCGTCTGGAGTATTCCCTTATTATCATATGCTATCACTTCTATTTGAGGGAGTTAGTCACTGGTGGTTATGGCGGGCTGAAATACACCCTGTTCCTGCACGCACGCACGCACGCACACACACACACACACACACACACACACACACACACACAGCTGAGGTGAAGCTATGGTAAAATGCTGTTGTGGCTTGGCCAAATGCTCTGCTGACTCAGCTTCATTTGAATGGTCACTCAGAGATTTGGCCTGTGTGTTGGTTTAGTTTTTCCTTTTTTGTGTGGCCTTGGCCCACATCCAACTACTACCACCTTCCCATCAGACTAAAACCATGAACCACCCCCTCTCCACACACACACACACACACAACCCTTCCATGTGGCGTACAGCGTGGGCACAGTGTGGAGAGCACACATTCACACACACCCACATACACTCATGCGCCACACACACACACACCCACACCCACTTTGCAGGGACCTCCACAAGGCCAGCTGCCCAATCTGCACAACACCAGCTTACTATTCTTAGTGAGAAGGAAACGTGCAGCCCCATTTGAGCAGAGGGCTTTTTAACTGAAACTCAAGTCTAAAAATGAACAAATAAGTTCAAATATGTGGAAGTCAAGCTGGAGCTAGGACTATGGATTTGATACCACTAGTTTTTGAGAGTTATTGCCCTTCCCCCAAAGGAAAAATCAGCAGTACAGATTTTTTGGCAGCTGGGGTTTCATTTACTCACGCATAAAATACTATTTTGTTTACCAAATGGCTAAAAATGACAGGAAAATCCACAGACGTCTGTTAAATCAGGTAACAGATTCTTTGCCTTAACTGTAGGCAGACCAATTGTGGTTGCATGTGTAGCCGCCCTTCAAAGGCTCATTTTTAACCAGGAAAAACCCTGATACTGATGTAACCCAGGATGTCATTAGTCATTGTAATACACTTTTGCTGTCGCTGCTTAGTCTCAAATGCTGAATTACTTTCGCACCTATATATCATTTACTTCTACTTAAGATTAAAGGTGTTGTCAACTAATATAATACTTGTTTTTGTCATATTTGTTATTTATTAAGTCAAAGTTGAGATATTATTTAACAATTCCAAGAGCCCGTTTTAAAATCCCTTTGAGTCCAACACATTAACTTTATATCATATAAAATAGGTTAAAAAAAATTGGATTATTTGTTACTTTTCTGAGCTCTGACTACTAATAACAAGGCAAAGTAAAGTGTTCTGCTGTGGATGAGTGACCACGACCCGTTCGGTCAGTTAATTAATTAGTAATTAACTGAGCAACAACAATATCCTCTACAACAAGGGCTTTCAAAGTGTGGCTGGCATGCTAATGGCAGACAAGACAAGAAATAAGGAAAAACTAAAGTGAGACCGCTTTAAATTTCTTTCAGCTACAGTTCATGTCACAGAACAGAGCAGAACAAGATGAAAGAAGCATTTCCATTCATGATATAGCTCTTCCTATCTTGCCACCAAAGCAGACTAAACCTTCCTAATATTAACAAATACAGCTGGTGTCTAAAAAAAAAAAAAGCTATAACCCAGTACAAAAATGAGAACTACCAATCAAATCCTGAATTTAACACAATTAATCACAGACCTTAAAGTGATTTATTAAACTTGAAAAAGAAGACACTTGCCTTTCTTTTATAAGTGAATATCCCTGAACTTTAATTATAACTGGAATGAATAAACTACATAAATAAATAAGTGTGAACTGAACTAAACCTGCCACAGACTGAGAGGAGCGGCACAAGTAAAGGAGAGAGAGATGTGCTGAAGGGCAAAACAGAACTTTGTTTGATCTCGTTTAATTAATCAGTGGAATCCAAAATTGAAATAGACATTAAAGTTTGATTAATTTCACAGCTAGACAGACAGTTTAGAAACAGTATCTAAATACTCACTCAAAATGGCACCAGGTCATCAAAGCTTAGAGAACTCCCTGCTATAAAGTAATTAAATTCAACATTTATAATCAAAATTAAATTATATTTTATTGTGAGTCCACTAAATGTCATCAAATAATCATATTCAGCAGTCTGCTCTGTGATAGTACTAGATTTAATTAAGCCTTGGGATGCACTGAGATATCAGCCTTTTGAATCCAACAAAAGACATTTACCCATCTCGAGCAGCCAATATTTATCTGCTCTGTCACATCATGCTGCACTGGCTAAATGTTCAAATTTTAACAGTCGAGACTTCTATGTTTCTCTCTCACAAATTGGGGGAAAATATAACAAAAATATAAAAACTCTCAGCCAAATGATGTGAAAGATTTGTACAGTGAGGACCAGAATTTTCCAATCAGTACATCCTTGAATCTACCTATAAGGTAGCTCAACATTCACCCACATATTTTAGCTTTAATTGAGTTTTAGTCAATATCACTATCAGAAAACACAGAAATTAAGCATGAAGCAAAACATTTCCGCTCAATCAATTCAGTAAACACGGTCAAACAAACTAAAAACCAATGTTCAGCCATCGGTAAAGATCTACCACAGGTGAACTGTGCAGAGTGCAATTACTTCTTAACACGGAAGTTGGCTAAATTGCTGTAGTGAGGTTCATAAAAATACACACTGAACTCGACCTATCCAAGAAAAATAACCACCAGCACTGAGGGAGGGTGCTGTAGGGCTGTTTTGTTTCACAGCTTCATACCCGGTACATTCTGATTCCCCCCAGTATCACACATCTCACATGCAAAGCCAGCCAATGTGCTCAGCACTGCAGGTGTGACTGCTGGAAATAGACTGAGGAAGAGAGAAATAAATGAGGAGACATGGAAGAGGAGCAAACATAAGAAAACTCCAGCTTGTGTGTGTGTGTGTGTGTGTGTGTGTGTCAGTCAGTCAAAGGGACACACCCATGGTAGTGCTCTGAAAGCCCATCATTACAGAGGCTCACAAATGATAGCCCTGACTAAAACAACTGGCTGAGCAGCAAGACTCCAGCCTCCACAGACAACATGGTTAGGAGCAAAAGAAGTGCCCAACTTCTGATTTTTTCTCTGCCCCTCATTTATACATCTTTCAGAAGGGGCCAAATCACAGCAAACAACTTGTTCAAACTTGTCCACAATCTCCTCAATCTCTGTCCCAACAGGCCCAGTCAGACATGCCCGCAGGGTATGAACAGGAATATGTCAGGCATGTCCAATCACCTGACTGTATCAAACTAAAACAACTCCATTACTTTAGATCAACTTTGAAAACAGCGTCTCATGCTGGTCTGTGTGACGTTACTGTTATTTTTTTTAACGTCACACAGAAACCACAAGAAGCAAACTGAAAGAGGGACACACACTAACCTGCTCCCTCTGGCTAACCCAGGCTCTGTAAAACAGTAAACTGAGAAGGTGTCTATGTTGTAAGCCTCCACACAAGGGGCAGAATAATGAAGCAACTAACACACCTTCCTGCCACTTCACCACACCCCGGTACGTCCAGACCCACACAACAGGTTCTTGCTTTTGTCCTTGGCTGCTGTTACAACCAGCACCACAAATCCCGTCTCCCTCTTCCTCTACCTGGCAGACCACATCAAAGACAGCTGACGAGACAATAAACAGTGACTAAAATGAACAAAATTAAAGCACAAACACGCACCGTACGAGCAGAAGCACCTGGAAGCGCCGAGAGTCCTCCGAGAATGGGCGTTTCAGGTGTAACATAAGAGGAAACTGATAAGCCGAGACTGGACTTTGACTCTCTACCTCGATGCAGCCAGGTGCCTGGTCACTTCCTTGTTCTCTCACCTGCCCTGGATACCCCCCCACCCCCACCCAGCTCAGAGAAAAACTGCAATAAGAAGCTGATTATCTGATTATTTAGTGTTAAAGGTAGTAAACAGAGAAAATTCGCCGTGTAAAGTAACAGCACAGCAACAACGTCCCAGCTCACCAAAAAAAAAAAAACACACCTTTCCTGTCAGAAAGTGCTGTGTTTACGGAGGTAACAGTACGGTTACACCTTTCCCTCTCCAGTCCTGTTTATAGCTGCATGTTCTAAGTTTTCTTAAACTTTCCCTGAACCTCACTCACCAGGAGCTATTCATCAAGCCAGTGCTAGCTAAAGTAGCTTCTAGCCTGCTAGCGCTGTCCACAACAATCAAGTTCACCAAAAAATTAATTCCGCCTTCAACAAATCCCAAACACTTGTACCGACCAAAGAAATCCAATCAAATAAACAAACACCAGAAGACAACCCATTACCGATTTTGGAGACCGT
This sequence comes from Heterochromis multidens, assembly GCA_015108495.1. NCBI lineage: Eukaryota > Metazoa > Chordata > Actinopteri > Cichliformes > Cichlidae > Heterochromis > Heterochromis multidens. Next base: position 6,397 of record VUQS01076855.1, read on the forward strand.
TAGCTTTGTTTTGCAAAGTCCATAAGTATTTGAGATGGAAGATTCAGGCCTAGCCTAGCTTAGCTTAGCCGCTGCCGCTGCTGCTGCGCTGACACGATCCAAAGATCAGAGAAGAGTTGGGATGAGACAACAAAAACCACCTCTGCGGTGTCGAAGAAACACCCTAAAAGCTGAGCAGATAGAAGTGTGCGCCGCGGAGCGAGAGCGCTCAGAGTGAAGACGAGGAAAACACCCACCTATGCAGTCTCCTGTCTGCCTGGCTTTGGCTTGGTGTTCCCTTGTTCCAGCTCTTCCTCTCTGCTGGGGGGAAAGAAGTGGGGCTGAGCTCCAGATAAAGACAGCAGGCAGCAGTAGGATAGCCCATTGTAATAGCCAAAAATAGCTTAAGAGTATTTCATGAGAGTAAATGAGGCTTCCAAGTCAATACTAATGATTTATTTTATTCATGTTATAATATAAAAGCTTCTGTTTGGCTCCATTTAATTTGCTGTCTTCCATTCTAAAGGGAAAAAAAGGTATTTCCAGGTGAACTCACTCACTGGGTGGATAGATTATTCTTTTTCAGTCACTAAAATAAAAGTAAATTATTTGGTATTTTATCCTCTAAAACTGAAGGTGACATTTGTAGAGTTTGATGTTGCCCTCGTGTGGTCATACTGTTAAAGTGCTCAACTGTATTCACTGTTAGCTCCATAAATATTTGGACAACACGATTTGTCATTTTAGCCCTTGAATTAAATGTCAGCTTCAAGGGGTTTAACAAAAACACAGCATTAACCTTTTAGGGATTAGCCATTTTTTAATACATAGTTCCTCATTTTCAGAGGCTCAAAACTCATTGAGCAACTGACTGAAAAGCAGTTTCATTTGGAGAAATTAAGCAGATAAAAGATCTGGAGTTGATTCCAAGTGTAGAACTTGCATTTGGTATTCATTCACTGGAGGTCTCAATATGAGGTCCAAAGAGATGCAGATGCAAGTGAGGGAGGGCATCACTGGGCTGAAAAATACTGGCAACCACCAGTGATACCACTCAGCCTCCTAGTAGATGCACCTATGGCATAAATTTGAAAATCATAGGTGACTTACTTCTTGAGTTATCGCATTCACAAGACTTTCAGAAAACTTGACCTCTGACATTGACCTTTAGGTCAAGGTCACTGAGATTCAAAATTGTTTGAGATTTTTTAATAGATACGCCTATGTTATCAATTTGAAAATCCTACATCGCCTCATCCTCAAGTTATCATCTATCAAAAAAACGTGATTCCCCCCCCCGTGGTGTATCACATCTTTGGAAAGCTGAGTTCAATTTCTCTAGCCACACCCAGGCTTGATTACTGCCACACCTCTTCTCAATCAAGAAATCACTTAAATAGGACCTGCCTGACAAAGTGGAGTAGACCAAAAGATCCTCAAATGCCAGACATCATGCTGCGATCCAAGGAAATTCAGGAACAAATGAGAAACAAAGTCATTGACATCTATCAGTCTGGAAAAGGTTATAAAGCCATTTCTAAAGCTTTGGGACTCCAGTGAACCACAGTGAGAGCCATTATCTACAAATGGCGAAAACATGGAACAGTGGTGAACCTTCCCAGAAGTGGCCAGCCGACCAAAATTACTCCAAAAGCTCATTAACGACTCATCCAGGAGGTCACAGAAGAACCCAGAACAACATCCAAAGAACTGCAGGCCTCATTTGTCTCAGTTAAGGTCAGAGTTCATGACTCCACCATAAGAAAGAGACTGGGCAAAAACGGCATCCATGGGAGAGTTCCAAGGAGAAAACCACTGCTGAGCAAAAGGAACACAAAGGCTCGTCTCAGTTTTGCCAGAAAACACCTTGATGATCCCCGAGACTTTTGGGAAAATACTCTGTGGACTGATGAGACAAAAGTTAAAAGTTTTGAAAGGTGTGTGTCCCATTACATCTAGCGTAAAAGTAACACAGCATTTCAGAAAAGGAACATCATACCAACAGTAAAATATGGTGGTGGTAGTGTGATGGTCTGGGGCTGTTTTGCTGCCTCAGGACCTGGACGACTTGCTGTGGTAAATGGACCCATGAATTCTGCTCTCTACCAAAACATCCTGAAGGAGTATGTCCGGCCATCAGTTTGTGACCTCAAGCTGAAGAGCACTTGGGTTCTACTACTGGTTAATCTGAAGAACAGAGAGGCCAGATTAGACTTTGCAAGAAGACATCTATAAGCGCCTGCAAAGTCCTGGAAAAAAGAAGGACACAGGTATTTTAAATTCTTGTGTCCATGCCATTCAGTCACAAACTGACACTGTGCATCTTCATTAAATCTGACAGCAGGTTTTTTGCTGTGGTGCAAAGTGTTAATAAATCTGGCTCATGGATAAAGTTATTTTTGCATTTGACCTCATTACATACTATTTGTAGGAGTTTCCCTTTCAGAGCGCCAGAGGGGAGCCACAATGCACAACACATGCAGGCAATCAAGGTATATTTTTAAAGAGAGCCGATGGATTTGGAGTGTTTAAAATTTTTAGTCAAATGATAGAAATCAGTCCATAATGAACACAAGTGCAGTCACACAGCTCTGCAACACCACAAATCATTTTCATGTAGTTTATTTCTTTTCTTCTCTCAGACCTGTACAGTACAATATTGAAATGTCTTTCAAAATGCAACAATTAATGGGACTAAGAAAGATCAGAAGTGTCTTAGATTGTTTGAATTTTACAGTGTATAATGCTGGCTTTAATAAATACCAAACATACATCCCATACATAAAAAAAAAAATTGTATGCATTTGACACAGTTAGCGTGTAAATTCAATACATTGATGAGTCAGGATCTGATGGTAAATGATGCCGCCTGCTCCCGCTGCATGGCCACCAAGTCCGCCACCATCCGTGCCAGCTGGCTGGCTGTGCTGGTCGCGGGTCCGTCATCATTGACTGTGTTTCAGCACCACTGCGACAAAGGGCCCGACAACTCCAGGGACTGTGCAGACGTTCTTATGTTTTATTTTTCTCTATACAACACACACACACACGTCTTTTACGTCTGCTTTTGTTGATTACGCGATTACGCTTTTCAGCGTGCTTCGGTCTGCTGCTTCAACCCCCTTAAGTCTCATCTCCCCTCTGGGTCCCTGCGTGCTGCTAAAATAGGGGAGGCATGATTAAACAACGATCACCAGCTGTCAGCCAGCCTCCCCTGGCACTACCCCCTGAATCCACTGCCCCATCCCTCCTCTGCAGCCGAGCCACCGACCTCACCCCGCCACACAGCTCGGCAGAATTCAAAATTTACCAGAGAATACATAAAAGAGGGAAGGCATCAAAGTTAGAGAGGGACTGGGCAACTATCCCACAGCAAAGAATGAGAAAGGGATAGAGAAGACGCATCCAAATCCTTAAATAATTCACAAACACGCGTCATGCAACCAAACTGGTTTGCAAAGGTTTTCAGGCTGCAATGCTTGGAAAAAAAAAAAGATTATGATAAATTTGTGGTTTTTATTTTATACATCTTTATTACTCAGGCTAAAAAATGAAAAATTGGTTGCTGCGTGAGGGTCAAAACTTCTCCCTCTACAGGGTTCAGTGTTTTTTTGTGTCAAATATCCAGTCAGATCTTATATTTAATCTGCAATCACACAACCAATGACCAGTCTGTCTAAGTTCAGTTTGTGTGGGTCACAGTGTTTGTCTACATATTGTGGTTGATTAGATTTACTACAAACCATTTTACTCCTTTACTTTCAACAAGTCAAATGTTCTGGAGAAAGTCACAAACATGCATTTGTTTAATTTTCTGATTAGTTTTATTTTTCAATTAAGAACCAAATTGTGAGCAATTTAGACTAAATTTAGAGTGTGCAATTGAGGTGCATGCCTTTGTACTGTGGGAGGCTCCACAGAGCCACCATGCTGCTTTTACAACTCTCTTTCCAAAAAGAGCAATTCAATTCAGCCTGAAGCACATATTTAGATCCAAATCTGAGACACAGTTTTTTGTAGATTTTGATGTGCAAGTTTGTCACATTTTGTGCTACAGGGTAACTCAGTTCTTCCACAAGCCTCTCTTTCACACGAGTCACTATCTGATGAAAATCAGAAAAGTTTGCAACTGATGTATGGGTTTTCTCAGCAATATGGTCGACTAATTTTGCAAGACACAAGGTGAGAAAGGCATCGTCAACCGATCACTTAGGAAGCTGTGGAAGTGGACACGCAGTCGAACATCGTGAGGAATCAGTACTCTCCGTCGTAGAGGTCTCTGCAAAGACCCTTAAAGATTTTTAACTTCCTTGATTTGAAAGTCAAGACTCTTGCCATTGCTGCCCAGATTTTCCTTAACCACACATGGCAGAGTAAGGGTCTTTGTGCAGGTTTCTGCCGGGTCTTGTTGAAAATCGTCATCTTCTTTAAAGTCTGGCAAATCTAGACCCTTGTCAATCCTATCCAGATTAACCACACACAGCGGAGTAAGGGTCATTGTGCAGGTTTCTGCACGGTCCACTGAACATCTACATCTTCTTCAAAGTTTGGAAAGCCAAGACTCTTGGCATTGTTACCCTGGCTGCTCTGAGCCACACATGGAGGAACCCAGATCTTTATGCATGTCTTCAAATGTTGATTACATGACAAACCATTTCTTCTACATTTGTAGAAATTAAATAATAATAAACAATAAAAAAAATAAAAATAAATAAATAATAAAGTCACAAGCATGCATTTGTTTAATTTCCTGATTAGTTTTATTTTTCAATTAAGAGCCAAACTGCGAGCAATTTAATATCCAACTGAGGGGCATGTCTTTACTGTGGGAGGCCCCACAAAGCCACTATGCTGCTTTTACAACCCTCCTTTTAAAAAGAGTAATTTAAAATCAATCTATGACGGACAGAGTTAGATTTTAAAAACTGTCCTGTGGTCTGACTGACTGATCAAAACTGCAAGGTAAAGACCCTGCAGTATTGGGAGAAAACTCCAACAATCAAACGACCCCCTCTGAGCAAGCACTAGGCAACAGTGGGAAGGAAAAACTCCCTTTTAACAGGAAGAAACCTCCAGCAGAACCAGGCTCAGTGAGGGGTGGTCATCTGCCGCGACCTGTGCACTAGTTTAAACTTCACATTATGTGGATATATATTTTGCTGTTTCTGTTATTCATTGACTAATTATGCAGCACCTGAATGTCTTCCACAAACCACTAAACATGGAAGAGGAGGTCCTTGTGATGCTGTTGCTTGTTTTTTGTGTTGATTTTTTAAGCTGTGCTTTTAACGTCTCTGCAACGGCTGCCACAAAAACCACATCACCCTTTTCCATCACAGCCTGAAGCACATATTTGGATTCAAATTTGCGACACAGTTCTTTGTACATTTTGATATGCAATTTTTTCAAATCTTGTGGTACAGGGTAACTCAATTCTTCCGCAAGCCTTTCTTTCACACAAGTCACTATCTGTTGAAAATCTAAGTTTTCAACTGGTGTATGGGTTTTCTCAGCAATATGCGCAACTAAATTTGCAAGACACAAGGTGAGAAAGGTATCGTTAACTGAACACTTGGGAAGTCCTGGAAGTGGACACGCAGTCGAACATTGCGGGGAATTACCACTCTCTGTTGTAGAGTGAGATATTTCAAATGTCTTTGAATGCTCCTGGTCAGCATTCTTAACTTCGGTGATTTTAAAGTCAACAGTCTTGCCATTGCTGCCCAGATTTTCCTCAACCACACATGCTGGAGTCTGTCTATATTCCCCGGTCTCTGCATGGTCTTGTTGAAAATCGTCATCTTTCTCAAAGTCTGGCAAGCCAAGACTGTTGTCATTGCTACTCACGTTTTCCTTAACTACACATGGTGGAATAAGGACCCTTGCATATGTTTTTAAAATGTTGGCTACAGTATAAACCATTGCTATAAAGATTGATGGTGATGTGGAATCATTGGATTGCAAGGAAGTTGACCCTGTAATAAGACTCAGGGCTGAGTTCACATTCTTTGCAACCTCCACTGAAATTAAAGTCAGGAGTCTGTCTGAGTCAAAGGACCGGTTTTGCACAGCACCCAGGGCCTGACCGAAACACTTGTGAAGGATATTTCCAAGGCTGGTCTGAATATCTTCCTCTGTCACCCTGCAGTAACTGCACCCATCAAACAGAGGTTCACTATTCATCCTTAAAAAAGAGAAAGAGAATTTAGTCAGGTATTCAGTCATTTCCCCCTGTATCACTATTTTGTCAAAACTTAGGAGTTTCATTAAAACAAATCACGAATAACTTCATGATGGAAACCACTAGAATTGGCAACTATAATGGAAAATATTCTAAGAGGCAACATGAAGCAATACTGTTGTTCTTTAACCTCTGATATATCACAAATGATCCATCTAATGTGGACTACATAAGAAGAAGAAAGCATGAATGAATGAAACTGTTTGATTGAGGAAGCTTTAGACTTACCGGTTAGAGGTGTTGGGAGGGGTGCTTTCCTTGTCCTCAGGGGTATGTACGTGTGGGCGGGCTAAAACCTGCATTTCCACATCCTCCAGTACCAAGACGCTAATGTGCTCTATAAGCGTATCCAACATGTTGGACAGCAGAACAACTGCATCTGTATCAATGGTATCATTGGCTAATTCCATCCACTGGCTGAAAGAAAAACATTGAGAATGGTTGAGCAAAACAAACCTTTAACCACTGTATGTGTGTGTATATGGTGATAATTTGTTTATGACTTTAAACTTATGACTTACTCATATGATAAAAAATCTAAATAGTGGAGGAGGACTGCTTCAACATCTTGAAAAGTCAGCAGAGGCATGTCTAGATGACTGCACCTTGTTTCACTAGGTTCATCTGATGGAATCTAGAAAGAAAAGACAGGTGTTGGTGAGCAGGCACGTGTCACACATCAACAAAAAGTTCTCATCATGATGGGACTTTAAAATCATGAAAGCTGTCTGCATCCAAAAGCAACAGATAAAATATGTAACTTGAAGCATTAAGATGACATGAAAAAAATTAAACATTTAATGTTTCTGTAATGGTTAATCCAACACTATGCGCAAAGTCTTTAATCTAAATATTTTTAATGATAAAATGTAATTATTGTTGTTATCCATGAATTTTTAAATTCTGTTTTACAAAAAAACCCAGGAAAAAATAGTAAAGCACATGACTATTTTTTGATTAAGATGCCAAATTAGTTACTTCATTGCATTCCTGAGCAGAAAAACTAGTTCTAGTG